>CM034147.1:0-12500 GCA_019776745.2 Taxus chinensis
ACCCCAAAACCCTAAAACCCTAAACCCTAACCCATAAACCATAACACCCTAAACCCCTAAACCCCTAATCCCTAAACCCTAAACCCTTAAAATCCCTAAACAATAAACCCTAAACCCCAAACCCCTAAATCCCTAAAACCATTAAACCCTAAACCCCAAACCCCTAAAACCCCAAACCCCTAAACCCCTAAAACTCTAAACCCCAAACCCCTAAACCCCTAAACCCTAAACCCCTAAACCCTAAAACCCTAAAACCCTAAACCACTAAAACTATAAAACCCTAAAACCCTTAAACCCTAAAATCCTAAAACCCCTAAAACCTTAAAACCCTAAAACCCTAAACCCCCAAAACCCATAAACCCTAAAACCCTAAACCCTTAACCCTCAAACCCTAAATCCCTAACCCCAAACCCTAAACCCCAAACCCCAAACCCCTAAAAACCCCAAAACCCTAAAACCCTAACCCCTAACCCCTAAACCCCTAACCCCAAAACCCTAAACCCTAAACCTGAAACCCTAAAACCCTAAACCCTAAAACCCTAAACCCCTAACCCTAACCCCTAAAACCCCTAAACTCCTAAACCCTAAACCCGAAACCCTAAAAACCCTTAAACCCTAAACCCCTAAAGCCCTAAACATAAACCCCTAAACTCCAAACCCCTAAAACCATAAACCCTAAACCCTAAAACCCATAAACCCTGAAACCCCAAACCCCAAAACCCCAAACCCTAAACCCTAAAACCCTAAACCCTAAACCCCTTAAACCCTAAAACCCGACTCTAAACCTCGAAACATTTAAAACCCCAAAACCCCTGGAAACCCAAAACCCTGAAATCCATGAACCCTAAAACCCATCGAAACCCCAATGAATGTCATGAAACCCCAATAAAACCCTAAAACCCTAAACCCTAAAACCCTAAAACCCTATAACCCTAAAACTCTAAAACCCTAAAACCTCAAAACCCCAAAACCCTAAACCCTAAACCCCAAAACCCCAACCCCAAACCCCTAAACCCTAGCCCTTAAACCACTAAACCCAAAACCCCTAAACCCCAAACCCTAAACCCTAAAACCCCAAATGCCAAACACCAAACCCAAAACCCTAAACACTAAAATCCTTGTACACCCCAGACCCTACACCCCAGACCCCTAATTTTTTTTGCATGTTGGACCCCAACCCCTAGATCCCATTTTAGCTTACGTCATTAACCCTTAAACCCTAAAACCCTAAACCCTAAACCCCTAAACCCCTAAAACCCCTAAACCCCTAAACCCAACAAAACCCTAAACCCAAAACCCTAAAACCCCTAAACCCTAAAAAAACCCTAAAACCCTAAACCCGTAAAATGCCCTAAAACCCGTTAAACCCTCAAAGCCAACCTTCAAACCCAAAACCCCCAAACCCCAAAACCCAAAACCCCAAAACCCAGAACCCTAACGACCCCAAAATCTTGGTGCGAAACCCCAAAAACCTGTAAACCCCCCCTAAACCTGAAACACCAAACCTAAAACCCTAAAGCCCTAAAACCCTAAACCCTCAAAACCACAAACTCCTAAACGCCTAAACCCCAAAACCCCAAACCCTAAACCCCCAAACCTTAAAACCTAAAACCTTAAACACTAAAACCCTAAACCCTAAATCCCAAACCCATAAACCTGAAACCTGAAACCCCTAAACCCGAAACCCCTAAACTTGGGTGATAAACCCTAAAACCCCTAAACCGTAAAACCCCTAAACCCCAAACCCAAAACCCGTAACCCTAAACCCTAAAGTCCCCAACCCCTAAAACCCCAAACCCCTAAACCTTAAACCCTAAAACCCTAAACCCTGAAACCCTAAACCCTAAAACCTAAACCCTAAACCCTTAAACCCTAAACCCCAAACCCTTAAAAAGTTAAACCCTAAACCCTAAACCCTAAACCTTAAACCCTAAAACCCAAAAACCTAAAACCCTAAACCCTAAAACCCTAACCCCTAAAACCATAAACCCCTAACCCCTAAACCCTAAAACCCCAAACCCCAAAACTTCACCAGAAACCCTAAACCGCACAATTGACCGTCAACCCTAAACCCTAAACCTAAACCTAAATTGTTTATCGGTTGAAATCCTAAACTGTTGGCGACCCTTTTTAACCCCAAAACCACAAACATTTCGACTCGTTTTACTATCCTGGCAAACCCTAATCCCCAAACCCTAAACCCCAAAACCATATCCCTAATATTAATTAACCCCAAACTATTAATAAATTAAAACCCAAAATTATTATTATTAATTTGAATATTAATTTTTTTAATTAATATTTGGGTTAATCTTAATCCAAAATAATAACCCCAAATCATATTAATAATTATATATTAATATAATCATTCCTAATAACGTATCGTAATTATTAACGATTTGTTGGTTATAACCCAAACCCTAAAACCAAAACCCTAAAAGGTTTGCCTTAACCGTTCAACTTCTTCCACACCATTTTATACCCGCAAACCCTAAACCCCTAAACCCTAAAACCATAAAACCCTAAAAACCAAAACCCCTAAACTGTAAATCCCCAAAACCCTAAAACCTTAAAACCCTAAAACCCCAAACCCTGCAACCCTAAAACCCTAAAAACTCCAAAACCCTAACCCCAAAACCATAAACCCTAAAACCCCAAACACCCTAAACTACTAAAACCCTAAAACATAAACCCCAAAACCCCAAACCCCCAACCCAAAATCCCTAAACCCCAAACATTAAACCCTAAACCCGAAACCAGAAACCTGAAATTCCAAACCCCAACCCTAAAACCACAAACCCCAAACCCTAAACCCCTAAACCCGAAACCTGAAACCCGAAAACCCTAAACCCCTAAAACCCTAAAACCCTAAACCCCAAACACTAAACCCCAAACCCTAAACCCTAAAACCCCAAACCCTAAAACCCCAAACCCTAAACCCTAAACCCTAAAACCCTAAACCCTAAAACCCTAAAACCCTAAACCCTTAAACCCTAAAACCCTAAAACCCCAAAACCCCTAAACCTAAAACCCTAAACCCTAAAACCCTAAACCCTAAACCCTAAACCCTAAAACCCTAAAACCCTAAAACCCTAAAACCCAAACCCTAAAACCCTAAAACCCTAAACCCCAAACCCTAAACCCCTAAACCCTAAACCCTAAACCCTAAAACCCCTAAACCAAAAACCCTAAACCACTCAAAACCTTTGGAAAAAATTTTTTATTGTTAAAACCCCAAATAAATTGTAAACCCTAAAAATGGTTTTTAATCCCTAAACCAAATCCCTAAACTGGTAAAACCCTAAATCCATTAAAACCTATAAACCCTATAAACCCAAAAAAAACCCTAAACCCCTAAACCCTAAACCCTTAAACCCTAAACCCTAAACCCCAAACCCCTAAACCCCAAATTAAACCCCAAATATTAAACCCTAAACCATAAAATAAACCCTAAAATATTAAAACCCTAATAACCCCTAATAATAAAATAATAAAACCCCATAAATTAATAAAACCCTAAATATATTATTTGTGATAAAACCCTTAACGATTTGTTGGTTATAATGAAAACCCTCAAACCCTAAACCCTAAACTCTAAACCCCTTAAAACCCTAAAACTTCCCCAAACCCTAAACCCTAAACTCTGTGATTTTTTCCCAAAAACATTCACCCTAAATTTTAAAACATGCCAACTGATGAAACCTGAATCCCCGAAACCCAAACCCTGGAAACCCTGTAAACCCCTAAATTTTGCTAAATCCCTAAACCCCAACCCCTAAACCCTAAACCCCAAAACCCCAAAACCCAAACCCTAAACCCTAAAACCCTAAAACCCTAAACCCCCCTAAACTAAAACCCTAAACCCTAAACCCTAAAACCCTAAAACCTACAAACCCAAAACCCTAAACCCCTAAACCCTAAACATCCTTCTAAAACCCTAAAACCCTGTGCTAAAACCCTAAAACCCCAAATCCTAAACCCTAAAACCAAAACCCTAAAACCCTAAATTTTTAAAACCCTAAATTATAAAACTCAAAACCCAAAACCCCAAACCCAAATTTTTATAAAACCCTAAACCCTTTTATAAACCCTAAACCCCAAAACCCTAAACCCTAAACCCCTATAAACCAAAACCCCTAAACCTATAAACCCTAAACCCTATAAACCCTAAATTTTTAAACCCTAAAACCCTAAACCCTAAACCCCTAAACCCTTAAAACCCTAACCCTAAAACCCTAAACCCCAAACCCCAAACCCAAAACCCTAAACCTAAAACCCTAAAACCCTAAAACCCTAAACCCCTAAACCCTAAACCCTAAAACCTAAAACCCTAAACCCCAAACCCATAAACCCAAACCCCAAACCCTAAAACCCAAAACCCTAAACCCTAAAACCCTAAATCCATAAACCCCTAAATAAACCTTAAACCAATAAACCTTAAACCCTAAAACCCTAAAACCCTAAAACCCTAAACCCCAAAACTCTAAACCCTAAACCCTAAACCCTAAACCCTAACCCAAAAACCCCTAAACCCTAAAACCCAAAAACCCCTAAACCCTAAACCCAAAACCCTAAACCCTAAACCTAAACCTAAAACCCTAAACCCTAAACCCTAAACCCTAAACCCTAAACCCAAAACCCTAAACCCTAAACCCTAAACCCTAAACCCTAAACCCTAAACCCTAAACCCCTAAACCCTAAACCCCAAAACCCCAAACCCTAAACCCTAAAACCCTAAAACCCTAAACCCCTAAACCCCCTAAACCCCTAAACCCTAAAACCGTAAACTCCAAAACCAAAACCCCAAAGCCCAAACCCCAAATCATAAAACCCTAAAACCCAAACCCTAAAACACTAAACCACAAACCCTAAAACCCTAAACCCTAAAACCATAAAACCCTAAAACCCTAACCCCTAAAAACTGTTTTAAATCCCTAAACCCTATAAACGTTATAAACCCTAAACCCTAAACCCTAAACCCCTAAACCCTACATTAATTATATAACCCTATTAACTCCAAAACCCTAAACCCAAAACCCTAAAACCCTAACACCCTAAACCCCTAAAACCCTAAAACCCTAAACCCTAAACCCCTAAACCCCCTAAAACCCCAAACCCCAAATAATAATAAACCCTAAACCCTAAACCCCAAATTAAAATTCCAAATTAAAACCTAAACCCAAACCACAAACCCCAAACCCCTAAACCCGAAACCTTGAAAATGAACCCCTTAACCGTAAACCCTAACCCCTAAACCCCAAACACTAAACCCCAAACCCGAAACCCCAAAACCCCAAACCTTTTAAAACCCGCTAAAACCCTAAATTTTAAACCCTCAAACCCTAAACCCTATAAACCCTAATGCCTAAACTATGAACCCAAAACCCCTAAACCCTAAACCTTGGCAAATTTGTAAACCCTAAAACCCTAAACCCTAAACCCTTAAACCCTAAAACCCAAAAACCCAAAAACCCTAAACCCCTCAAACCCCAAACCTAATTCAAACCCAACCCCTAAACCCTAAACCCTAAACCTTTTGGCTTCACCAGAAAGTCTCCGCATGATTGACTCCGTCAATTTTATCTTTGGAAAATATTATTTTTTATTGTTTATCAGTTGATAATTGTAAATGTTGGTGACGGTTTTTAATCCTTGAACCACATCTTTCGAATGGTTTTACTATCTCAGTAGACTATAATCGTTATAATCGCTACAATATTAATATTATATTAATTATATAATTATTAATATGATTTTTAATATTATCATCATCATCATCATCATCATTATTATTAATTCGAATATTAATTTTTTTAATTAATATTCGGGTTAATCTTAATTGTAATAATAATAATAATAATCATATTAATAATTCTATTATTAATAACCCTAAATTTTGATATTTTTTTTAAATTTGTTAAATAATGAGTTGGTTACGGTCTTTTGGCTTTCCCTAAAACGCTAAAACCCTAAACCCTAAACCGTAAAACTTCTTCTAAACACTTTTAATACCCGCACCCTGTAAACCCTAAACCTCAAATTCATTCATTCTTCCTATTTTGGAAACCCAACCCTAAACCCTGAACCCTAAAACATAAACCCTAAATTTGTAAAAATCCTAAACTGCCAAAAAAACCCAAATTTTTATCTAATTCCAATTTTTATCTAATTTCAAATTTTTATCTAATTCAAATTTTTATCTAACCCCCAAATTTTTATCTAAACCCTAAAACTGATGAAACATTTAAACCCCAACATGTTTTGGAAACCCCATTAAACCCCAATTTTTATTTAACCCCTAATATTTTCAAAACCCTTAAACCCAAAACCCAAAACCCAAAACCCTAAACCTTTTGCAAAAAAAACCCCAAAAACCCATAAAACCCTAAATCTTTATTAAAATTATTAAAAAACCCTAAACCCTAAACCCTAAACCCAAAATTTTTAAAAAACACTAAATTTTTATAAAACCCCTAAACCCCAAACCCAAAACCCCTAAACCTAAATTTTTAAAACCCTTTTTATAAACCCCTAAATTTTTATAAAACCCTAAATTTCTATAAAACCCTAAATTTTAAACCCTAATTATTTTTAAACCCTAGAAAACCCTAAACCCTAAAACCCTAATTTAATTTTAAAACCCTAAACCCTAAAAACCCCAAACCCCAAACCCAAACCAAATCCCAAACCCCAAACCCTAAAACCCTAAAACCCCAAAACCCAAAAACCCTAAACCCTAAAACCTAAAACCCTAAAACCCTAAACCCATAAACCCTAAACCCAAAAACCTAAAACCCTAAAACCCCTAAACCCCAAACCCAAAACCCCTAAACCCTAAAACCCTAAACCCTAAAACCTTAAACCCCTAAAACTAACCCCAAACCCTAAACCCCTAAACCCTAACCCCTAACTCCTTAAACCCCTAAACCCCTAAACCCTAAACACCTAAACCCTAAACCCTAAAACCCTAAACCCTAAAACACTAAAACCCTAAAACCCTAAACCCAAAACCCCAAACCCCAAAACCCTAACCCCAAACCCCAACCCCCAAACCTAAAACCCTAAAACCCCAAAACCCTAAAACCCAAAACCCCAAAACCCATAAACCCTAAACCCTAAACCCCTAAACCCCTAACCCCTAAACCCTAAACCCTAAACCTTTTGGCTTCACCAGAAAGTCTCCGCCAATTGACTTCGTCAATTTCATCTTTGGAAAAGTTTATTATTTTAATTATTGTTTATCCCTGATAATTGTAAACCGGTTTTTAATCCCGAAACCACATCTTTTCGACTGGTTTTACTATCTCCCAAACTATAATCGTTATAATCCCCTAAATATTAATATTATATTAATTATATAAATTAACCCTAATTTTTATTATTATTATCATCTAAATCATTATTATTAATTAATAATTTTTTTAATTAATATTTGGGTAAATCTTAATTGTAATAATAATAATAATAAAATAAATCATATTAATAAAATATTATTAATATCCCAACTGTTATTAACCCAAAACCCTGAAAACCCTAAACCCCTAAACCCTAAACCCCAAACCCTAATGAAACCCTAAAACCCTAAAACTGGCTAAACCCTAAAACCCCAAACCCTAAACCGTTAAACCCCAAACCCCAAACCCTAAAACCCTAAACCCCAAACCCTAAAACCCTAAACCCTAAACCCTACAATGCCTTCCTCCCTGGACCCATAAAACCCAACCCCAAGGGGTGAATCCCCTAAACCTTGGAAAACCCTAAACCCTAAAACCCTAAAACCCAAAAACCCAAAACCCTAAAACCCAAAACCCCCAAAAACCAAAAAACCCAAAAACCCCAAACCCAAACCATAAATGAAAACCCTAAAACCCCAAACCCTTAAACCCCAAACCCTAAACCTTAAAACCCTAAAACCCTAAACCCTAAAACCTAAACCTAAACCCCTAAACCCCTTAAACCCCTAAAACCCTAAACCCTAAACCCTAAAACCCTAAACCCTAAACCCTAAACCCTAAAACCCCAAACCCTAAAACCCCTAAACCCTAAACCCAAAACCCTAAAACCCCCCTAAACCCCTAAAACCTAAACCCTAAACCCTAAAACCCTAAACCTAAAACCCTAAACCCCTAAAAAAACCCTAAAACCCTAAAACCCCTAAACCCTAAAACCCCAAACCCCTAAAACCCTAAAACCCTAAACCCCAAAACCCTAAAACCCTAAAACCCTAAAACCCTAAACCCTAAAACCCTAAAACCCTAAACCCTAAACCCTAAACCCTAAACCCTAAACCCTAAACCCTAAACCCTAAAACCTAAAAACCCTAAAACCCTAAACCCTAAAACCCAAAACCCTAAAACCCTAAAACCAAACCCTAAACCCCTAAACCCTAAACCCTTAAACCCTAAAACCCTAAACCCTAAAACCCTAAAACCCTAAACCCCAAACCCTAAACCCTAAACCCTAAACCCTAAACCCCTAACCCTAAAACCCTAAACCAAAACCCCTAAACCCTAAAACCCTAAACCCCACCCTAAACCCCTAAAACCCTAAAACCCTAAACCCTAAACCCTAAAACCCAAACCCCAAAACCCAAAACCCTAAACCCAAAACCCTAAAACCCAAAACCCTAAAACCCTAAAACCCCAAACCCTAAACCCCTAAACCCTAAACCCTAAACCCTAAAACCCTAAAAACCTAAAACCCTAAAACCCTAAACCCTAAACCCTAAAACCCTAAAACCCTAAACCCTAAAACCCTAAACCCTAAAACCCTAAAACCCTAAACCCTACAACCTAAACCCTAAACCCTAAACCCTAAAACCCTAAACCCAAAACCCCAAAACCCAAAACCCTAAACCCTAAAACCCAAACCCCTAAACCCTAAAACCCCAAACCCAAAACCCTAAAACCCTAAACCCTAAACCCTAAACCCTAAACCTAAAACCCCCCTAAACCTAAAACCCAAACCCCTAAAACCCAAACCCTAAACCCTAAACCCTAAACCCCTAAACCCTAAAACCCAAAAAACCCTAAACCCAAAACCCCAAAACCCTAAACCCTAAACCCTAAACCCTAAACCCTAAAACCCTGAAAACCCTAAACCCTAAAACCCCTAAACCCTAAACCCTAAAACCCTAAACCCTAAAACCCCTAAAACCCAAAACCCTAAAACCCTAAAACCCCAAAACCTAAAACCTAAAACCCTAAACCCTGAAAACCCTAAACCCTAAACCCAAACCCCTAAACCCCAAAACCCTAAAACCCCTAAACCCTAAACCCTAAAACCCTAAAACCCCAAAACCCTAAACCCTAAACCCTAAAACCCCAAAACCCTAAACCCTAAAACCCCAAACCCTAAACCCTAAACCCTAAACCCCTAAACCCGAAACCCTAAAACCTTAAACCCCAAACCCTAAAACCCAAAAACCCTAAACCCTAAACCCCCAAACCCTAAACCCTAAACCCTAAAACCCAAAACCCTAAAACCCAAAACCCCAAACCCTAAAACCCTAAAACCCCAAAACCCTAAACCCCAAAACCCTAAACCCCTAACCCCTTAAAACCCTAAAACCCTAAACCCTAAACCCTAAAACCTAAAACCCCAAAACCCCTAAACCCTAAACCCAAAAACCCCTAAACCCCTAAACCCTAAAACCCATAAACCCTAAACCCTAAAAAAACCCTAAACCCTAAAACCCTAAACCCTAAAACCCTAAACCCTAAACCCCTAAACCCTAAACCCCTAAACCCTAAACCCTAAAACCCTAAAACCCCAAACCCTAAACCCCAAAAACCCTAAAACCCTAAACCCTAAACCCTAAACCCTAAACCCTAAAACCCTAAACCCCTAAACCCTAAAACCCTAAAACCCCTAACCCTAAAACCCTAAACCCTAAACCCCAAACCCTAAACCCTAAAACCCTAAACCCTAAACCCCAAAACCCCAAAACCCTAAAACCCAAAACCCTAAACCCCTAAAACCAAACCCCCAAAACCCCCAAACCATAAACCCAAAACCAAAACCCCTAAACCCTAAACCCTAAACCCTAAAACCCAAAACCCTAAACCCAAAACCCAAAACTAAACCCTAAAACCCTAAATTAAAACTTTAAAACCCAAAACCCCTAAACCCAAACCCCAAAACCCTAAACCCCAAAACCCATAAAACCCTAAACCCAAACCCCAAACCCCTAAACCCTAAAACCCTACCCCTAAACCCATAAACCCTAAACCCCTAAACCCCAAAACCCCAAATAATTTTCCTAAAACCCTAAAAACCCCTAAAACCCTAAAACCCTAAACCCCAAAAAAACCCAAACCCTAAAACCCTAAAACCCCAAACCCTAAACCCATAAAAAACCCTAAAATTAAACCTAAAACCCTAAACCCTAAAACCCAAAACCCTAAACCCCAAACCCTAAACCCGAAACCCCTAAACCCTAAACCCCTTAACCCTAAAACCCTAAACCCTAAACCCCTAACCCCAAACCCTAAACCCTAAAACCCTAAACCCTAAACCCTAAACCCTTAAACCCTTAAACCCTAAACCCTAAACCCTAAAACCCTAAAACCCTAAACCCTAAACCCCTAAACCCCAAAACCCAAAACCCAAAACCCTAAACCCTAAACCCTAAAACCCAAAACCCTAAAAACCCTAAACCCCTAAACCCTAAACCCTAAACCCAAAAAACCCTAAACCCCAAACCCTAAAACCTCAAACCCCAAACCCCAAACCCAAACCCCTAACCCCAAACCCTAAACCCTAAACCCCTAAACCAGAAAGTCTCCCACAAAACTTCGTCAATTTCATCTTTGGAAAATATTATTTTTTATTGTTTATCAGTTGATCCCCTAAATGTTGGCCCTTTTTAATCCCGGAACCACATCCCTGGTTTTACTATCTCAATAAACTAAATCGTTAAATCCCTAAATATTAATAATATTAAATATAATTATTAATATGATTTTTAAATTAAACCTCAAACCCCAAACCCTAAAAAACGAATAAATTTTTTTAAACCCCTAAACGGGTAAACCCTAAATTGTAAAATAAACCCCTAAATCATATTAAAATTAAATTATTTATAAACCCTAAACCCGAAACCCTAAAACCCTAAAACCCTAAATAAAACCCTAAACCCTAAAACCCTAAACCCAAAAACCCTAAAACCCTAAACCCCAAACCCAAAACCCCAAACCCTAAACCCCAAACCCTAAACCCCTAAACCCCTAAACCCTAAACCCAAACCCCTAAAACCCTAAAATGCCTAAACCCTAAACCCTGAAACCCCGAAACATAAAACCCTAAAATTTGTAAATGAAACCCTAAACCCTAAAACCCCAAAACCCCTAAACCCTAAACCCTAAACCCTAAACCCTAAACCCCAAACCCCAAACCCCAAAAACCCCAAACCCCAAAAACCCCTAAACCCCAAACCCTAAAACCCCAAACCCAAAACCCCAACCCTAAAACCCTAAACCCTAAACCCTAAAACCCTAAACCCAAAAACCCTAAACCCCAAAACCCAAAACCCCCAAAACCCCAAACCCCCCCTAAAACCCCAAAAACCCCAAACCCCCAACCCCTAAACCCTAAACCCCTAACCCCTAACCCCCAAAACCTAAACCCTAAACCCCTAAACCCCTAAACCCTAAACCCAAACCCCAAAACCCCAAAACCCTAAACCCTAAAACCCTAAACCCTAAAACCCCAAACCCTTAAAACCCTAACCCTAAACCCCAAAACCCTAAAACCCTAAACCCCTAAACCCCAAACCCCAAACCCCTAAAACCCTAAAAACCCAAAACCCTAAAACCCTAAAACCCAAAAAACCCTAAAACCCTAAAACCCTAAAACCCTAAACCCCAAAACCAAAAAACCCCTAAAACCCTAAACCCTAAACCCTAAAACCCTAAAAAACCCCAAAACCCTAAACCCAAAACCCTAAAACCCTAAACCCAAAACCCTAAACCCAAACCCTAAACCCTAAACCCTAAACCCTAAACCCTAAACCCTAAACCCTAAACCCTAAACCCTAAACCCTAAACCCTAAAACCCTAAAACCCTAAACCCTAAAACCCTAAACCCCTAAAACCCCAAAACCCTAAACCCTAACCCCAAAACCCTAACCCTAAAACCCTAAACCCTAAACCCTAAACCCTAAACCCTAAACCCTAAAACCTAAAACCCTAAACCCTAAACCCTAAAACCCCTAAACCCTAAAACCCTAAAACCCTAAAACCTAAAACCCTAAACCCTAAACCCTAAAAACCCTAAACCCCAAAACCCCCAAACCCCTAAAACCCTAAAACCCAAACCCTAAACCCCTAAACCCTAAAACCTAAAACCCTAAACCCTAAACCCCAAAACCCTAAACCCCTAAACCCTAAAACCCCAAAACCCCAAACCCAAAACCCAAAACCCTAAAACCCTAAACCCAAAAACCCCTAAAACCCAAACCCAAACCCCAAAACCCTAAACCCTAAAAACCCCTAACCCCT
>CM034147.1:15000-20000 GCA_019776745.2 Taxus chinensis
AAAACCCTAAAACCCTAAACCCCAAAACCCTAAACCCTAACCCCAAACCCTAACCCCTAAAACCCTAAAACCCAAAAACCCAAAAACCCAAAAACCCCTAAACCCCTAAACCCTAAACCCTAAAACCCTAAACCCTAAACCCTAAACCCTAAAACCCTAAAACCCTAAAACCCCTAAAACCCTAAAACCCTAAACCCTAAAACCCTAAACCCTAAAACCCTAAAACCCTAAAACCCAAAACCCAAAACCCTAAACCCAAAACCCTAAACCCAAAACCCTAAACCCTAAAACCCTAAAACCCAAACCCTAAAACCCTAAACCCTAAACCCTAAACCCAAAACCCCAAACCCCAAAACCCAAAACCCCAAACCCTAAAACCCTAAACCCCGAAAACCTAAAACCCTAAAACCCTAAACCTAAAACCCTAAAACCCTAAACCCCAAAACCCTAAAACCCAAAACCCTAAACCCTAAACCCTAAAACCCAAAACCCTAAAACCCTAAACCCTAAACCCTAAACCCTAAACCCTAAAAACCCTAAACCCTAAACCCTAAAACCCTAAAACCCTAAACCCTAAACCCCAAACCCCTAAAAACCCTAAACCCTAAACCCCTAAACCCCTAAACCCCAAACCCCAAAACCCTAAAACCCAAAACCCTAAACCCCAAACCCCAAACCCCAAAACCCCAAACCCCTAAACCCCAAACCCAAAACCCCAAACCCTAAACCCCAAACCCCTAAAACCCCAAACCCCAAAACCCCAAACCCCAAAACCCTAAACCCCTAAACCCTAAACCCAAACCCCAAACCCCAAACCCTAAAACCCTAAACCCCAAACCCAAAACCCCTAAACCCCAAACCCTAAACCCTAAACCCTAAACCCCTAAACCCAAAAACCCCTAAAACCCTAAACCCTAAACCCTAACCCCAAAACCCTAAAACCCCGAAACCTAAAACCCTAAACCCTAAACCCTAAACCCCAAACCCCTAAACCCTAAACCCAAAACCCTAAAACCCCAAACCCCCAAACCCCAAAACCCCAAACCCAAAACCCTAAACCCTAAACCCTAAACCCTAAACCCTAAACCCTAAACCCTAAACCCTAAAACCCTAAACCCAAAACCCTAAACCCTAAAACCCTAAAACCCTAAACCCTAAAACCCCAAAACCCAAAACCCAAACCCCAAACCCCAAACCCCAAACCCCAAAACCCCAAACCCCAAACCCCAAACCCCAAACCCCAAACCCTAAACCCCAAAAAACCCTAAAACCCTAAACCCTAAACCCAAAAAAACCCAAAACCCCCAAAACCCTAAACCCCAAAACCCCAAAACCCAAAACCCCAAACCCTAAAACCCTAAAACCCTAAACCCTAAAACCCTAAAACCCCTAAAAACCCTAAAACCCAAAAACCCTAAACCCTAAACCCTAAACCCTAACCCTAAAAAACCCTAAACCCTAAACCCTAAAAAACCCTAAACCCCAAACCCTAAACCCCAAAACCCTAAACCCTAAACCCTAAAACCCTAAACCCTAAACCCCCAAAAACCCTAAAACCCTAAAACCCCCAAAAACCCCAAACCCTAAACCCTAAACCCTAAACCCAAAACCCCTAAAACCCTAAACCCCAAACCCTAAACCCTAAACCCTAAAACCCTAAAACCCTAAACCCTAAACCCTAAACCCTAAAACCCTAAACCCTAAACCCTAAAACCCTAAACCCTAAACCCTAAACCCTAAACCCTAAACCCCAAAACCCTAAAACCCTAAAACCCAAAACCCTAAAACCCTAAACCCTAAACCCCAAACCCTAAACCCCAAAACCCTAAAACCCTAAACCCTAAACCCTAAACCCCCAAACCCTTAAACCCCAAACCCAAAACCCTAAACCCCAAAAAACCCCAAACCCCAAACCCTAAACCCCCAAACCCTAAAACCCTAAACCCTAAACCCCAAACCCCTAAAACCCTAAACCCTAAACCCTAAACCCTAAACCCTAAACCCTAAACCCTAAACCCTAAAACCCTAAACCCTAAAACCCCAAAACCCTAAAACCCTAAAACCCTAAACCCTAAAACCCTAAACCCTAAACCCCAAACCCTAAAAACCCCTAAACCCTAAACCCTAAACCCTAAACCCAAAACCCTAAACCCTAAACCCTAAACCCCCAAAAAACCCTAAAACCCCTAAACCCTAAACCCTAAACCCTAAACCCCAAACCCCAAAAAACCCAAAACCCCAAAACCCCTAAACCCCAAAACCCAAAACCCTAAAACCCCAAAACCCCAAAACCCCAAACCCCTAAACCCTAAACCCCAAACCCCTAAAACCCTAAACCCTAAACCCTAAAACCCTAAACCCCAAAAAACCCCAAACCCTAAACCCCCAAACCCCAAACCCCAAACCCCAAACCCCAAACCCCAAAACCCCAAACCCCTAAACCCAAAACCCTAAACCCCAAACCCTAAACCCTAAACCCTAAAACCCCAAACCCCTAAAACCCTAAAACCCTAAAACCCTAAACCCCAAACCCCAAACCCTAAAACCCTAAAACCCTAAACCCTAAACCCTAAACCCTAAACCCTAAACCCTAAACCCCAAACCCCAAACCCTAAACCCCAAACCCCAAACCCCAAACCCCAAAACCCTAAACCCTAAACCCCCAAACCCCAAACCCTAAACCCCAAACCCCAAACCCCAAAACCCTAAACCCTAAAAAACCCAAAACCCCCAAACCCCTAAACCCTAAACCCCAAACCCCAAACCCCAAACCCTAAAACCCCAAACCCCAAACCCCAAACCCCAAACCCCAAACCCCAACCCCAACCCCAAAACCCTAAACCCCAAACCCCAAACCCCAAACCCCAAACCCTAAACCCTAAAACCCCAAACCCCAAAACCCCCAAAAACCCTAAACCCTAAACCCTAAACCCTAAACCCCAAAACCCTAAACCCCAAACCCCAAACCCCAAAACCCCTAAACCCCTAAACCCCAAAACCCCAAAACCCCAAACCCCAAACCCCTAAACCCCAAACCCCAAACCCTAAAACCCCCAAACCCCAAACCCCAAACCCTAAACCCAAAACCCCAAACCCCTAAACCCCAAACCCTAAACCCTAAACCCTAAAACCCTAAAACCCCAAAAACCCTAAAACCCCAAACCCTAAACCCTAAAAAACCCTAAACCCTAAAACCCTAAACCCTAAACCCTAAAACCCCAAAACCCCTAAACCCTAAAACCCCTAAACCCTAAACCCTAAACCCCAAAACCCTAAAACCCTAAAACCCTAAAAAAACCCCTAAACCCCTAAACCCTAAACCCTAAACCCTAAACCCTAAAACCCAAACCCCTAAAACCCTAAACCCTAAAACCCTAAACCCTAAACCCTAAACCCTAAAACCCTAAAACCCTAAAACCCTAAACCCTAAAACCCTAAAACCCTAAACCCTAAAACCCTAAACCCTAACCCCTAAAACCCTAAACCCTAAACCCTAAAACCCCTAAACCCTAAACCCCAAACCCTAAACCCTAAAACCCCAAACCCCAAAACCCCAAAACCCCAAAACCCTAAACCCAAAAACCCTAAACCCCAAACCCTAAACCCAAAACCCTGAAAACCCCTAAACCCTAAACCCTAAACCCTAAACCCTAAACCCTAAAACCCTAAAACCCTAAAACCCTAAACCCCCCCTAAACCCTAAACCCCTAAAACCCCTAAACCCCTAAACCCTAAACCCTAAACCCCCAAAACCCTAAACCCCTAAACCCCTAAACCCCAAACCCCAAACCCCAAAACCCTAAACCCCAAACCCCAAACCCTAAACCCAAAACCCTAAACCCCTAAACCCAAAACCCAAAACCCCAAACCCCAAAACCCTAAAAACCCCAAACCCCAAAACCCTAAACCCCAAACCCCAAACCCCCAAACCCCAAACCCCAAACCCCAAAACCCCAAACCCCCAACCCCCAAACCCCAAACCCCCAACCCCCAACCCCCAAACCCCAAACCCCCAAACCCCTAAACCCAAACCCAAACCCCAAACCCCTAAAAAAACCCAAACCCAAACCCCTAAAACCCTAAAACCCTAAAACCCCAAAACCCTAAACCCCCCTAAACCCCTAAAACCCTAAACCCTAAACCCCAAAACCCAAAACCCAAAACCCTAAAAACCCTAAACCCTAAACCCTAAAACCCTAAACCCTAAACCCAAAACCCCTAAACCCTAAAACCCTAAACCCTAAACCCTAAACCCTAAACCCCTAAACCCCTAAAAACCCAAAACCCTAAACCCCTAACCCCTAAACCCTAAACCCAAACCCCTAAACCCTAAACCCAAAACCCCAAACCCCAAAACCCCAAACCCCAAACCCCAAACCCCAAACCCTAAAACCCCAAACCCCAAAACCCCAAACCCCAAACCCTAAACCCCAAACCCCAAACCCTAACCCCTAAACCCTAAACCCTAAACCCTAAACCCTAAACCCTAAACCCTAAACCCTAAACCCTAAACCCTAAAACCCTAAACCCCCAAACCCTAAACCCCTAAACCCTAAAACCCTAAACCCTAAACCCTAAAACCCTAAACCCTAAACCCTAAAACCCTAAACCCAAAACCCAAACCCTAAACCTAAAACCCTAAAACCCTAAAACCCTAAAACCCAAAACCCTAAAACCCCTAAAACCCTAAAACCCCTTAAACCCCAAACCCCAAACCCCTAAACCCTAAACCCCTAAACCCTAAACCCTAAACCCTAAAAACCCTAAACCCTAAAACCCTAAAACCCTAAACCCTAAACCCCAAACCCCCAAACCCTAAAACCCTAAACCCTAAACCCCAAACCCCAAACCCTAAACCCTAAACCCTAAACCCTAAACCCTAAACCCTAAACCCTAAACCCTAAACCCTAAACCCATAAACCCTAAAACCCTAAACCCCAAAACCCTAAAACCCCAAAACCCAAAACCCAAAAACCCTAAACCCTAAACCCTAACCCCTA
>CM034147.1:25000-200000 GCA_019776745.2 Taxus chinensis
ACCCCTAAACCCCTAAACCCTAAACCCTAAACCCAAAACCCTAAACCCTAAAACCCTAAACCCCTAAACCCTAAACCCTAAACCCTAAACCCCAAACCCCAAACCCTAAAACCCCAAAACCCTAAAACCCCAAACCCCAAACCCCAAACCCTAAACCCAAAAACCCTAAACCCTAAACCCTAAACCCTAAACCCCAAAACCCTAAAACCCTAAAACCCCAAAACCCTAAAACCCTAACCCCTAAAACCCCTAAACCCTAAAACCCTAAACCCTAAACCCTAAAACCCTAAAACCCAAAACCCTAAACCCTAAACCCTAAACCCCAAAACCCTAAACCCTAAACCCTAAAAACCCCAAAACCCTAAACCCCTAAACCCTAAAACCCTAAACCCTAAAACCCTAAACCCTAAACCCTAAAAACCCTAAACCCTAAACCCCTAAACCCTAAAAACCCCAAACCCCTAAACCCTAAACCCCAAACCCTAAACCCTAAAACCCTAAACCCTAAAACCCTAAACCCTAAACCCTAAACCCTAAAACCCTAAAACCCTAAAACCCAAAACCCTAAAACCCTAAACCCTAAAACCCCGAAAACCCTAAAACCCTAAAAACCCTAAAACCCTAAAACCCTAAACCCTAAACCCTAAAAACCCAAAACCCAAAACCCTAAAACCCTAAACCCCAAACCCCAAAACCCCAAACCCCAAAACCCCAAACCCCAAACCCTAACCCTAAACCCCAAACCCTAAAACCCCAAAAACCCAAACCCTAAACCCCAAACCCTAAACCCTAAACCCAAAACCCTAAAACCCTAAACCCTAAAACCCTAAAACCCTAAACCCTAAACCCTAAAACCCTAAAACCCTAAACCCTAAACCCTAAACCCTAAACCCTAAACCCAAAACCTAAAACCCTAAAACCCTAAAACCCTAAAACCCTAAAAACCCTAAACCCTAAACCCTAAAACCCTAAACCCTAAACCCCAAACCCTAAACCCTAAACCCCAAACCCTAAAACCCTAAAACCCTAAAACCGTAAAACCCTAAACCCTAAAACCCCAAAACCCTAAACCCTTAACCCAAAACCCTAAACCCTAAACCCTAAAACCCTAAACCCCAAACCCCAAACCCTAAACCCCAAACCCTAAAACCCTAAACCCAAAACCCTAAACCCTAAACCCTAAACCCTAAAACCCCAAACCCTAAAACCCCAAACCCCAAACCCTAAAACCCTAAAACCCAAACCCCAAACCCCAAACCCCAAACCCAAAACCCCTAAACCCTAAACCCCTAAACCCTAAACCCTAAACCCTAAACCCTAAACCCTAAAACCCTAAACCCTAAAACCCTAAACCCTAAAACCCTAAAACCCTAAAACCCCTAAACCCTAAACCCTAAACCCTAAAACCCTAAACCCTAAAACCCTAAACCCTAAAAACCCCAAAACCCTAAAACCCTAAAACCCTAAAACCCTAAACCCCAAACCCTAAACCCTAAACCCTAAACCCTAAAAACCCCTAAACCCCAAAAACCCTAAAACCCCAAACCCCAAACCCTAAACCCCAAAAACCCTAAAACCCTAACCCCTAAACCCTAAAAACCCTAAACCCTAAACCCTAACCCCCAAAACCCAAAACCCTAAAACCCTAAACCCAAAACCCCTAAACCCCAAACCCTAAACCCCCCCCAAAACCCAAACCCTAAACCCCAAACCCCAAACCCCAAACCCTAAACCCCAAACCCTAAACCTAAACCCTAAACCCCAAACCCCCAACCCCTAAACCCTAAACCCTAAACCCTAAACCCTAAAACCCTAAAACCCTAAACCCCAAAACCCCAAAACCCCAAACCCCTAAACCCTAACCCCAAAAACCCCAAAAACCCTAAAACCCCTAAACCCCAAACCCTAAACCCTAAACCCTAAACCCAAAACCCTAAACCTAAAACCCTAAACCCTAAACCCCTAAACCCTAAACCCTAAACCCTAAACCCAAAAAACCCCATTAAAACCCTAAAACCCGAAAAAAACCCCAAAACCCCTAAACCCACCTAAACCCCAAACCCCTAAACCCCAAAAACCCTAAACCCAAACCCCTAAACCCCAAACCCCAACCCCCAAACCCCTAAAACCCTAAAACCCCAAACCCTAAACCCTAAACCCTAAACCCCAAACCCTAAACCCTAAACCCTAACCCCTAAACCCTAACCCCTAAAACCCCAAAACCCTAAACCCCTAAACCCTAAAACCCTAAAACCCCTAAACCCCCTAAACCCTAAAACCCCAAACCCCTAAACCCAAAAACCCTAAACCCCAAACCCTAAACCCAAAACCCTAAACCCTAAACCCCAAACCCCAAACCCCAAACCCCTAAAACCCCAAACCCCAAACCCCAAAACCCTAAAACCCCAAACCCCAAACCCTAAACCCCTAAACCCTAAACCCTAAACCCAAAACCCCAAACCCCAAACCCCAAACCCCTAAAAACCCCAAACCCTAACCCTAAACCCCAAACCCCTAAACCCTAAACCCTAAACCCCAAACCCTAAAACCCTAAACCCCTAAACCCCAAAACCCAAAACAAAAAACCCTAAACCCTAAAACCCCAAACCCCAACCCCAAAACCCTAAAAACCCCTAAAACCCTAAAACCCCAAAAACCCTAAACCCTAAACCCCTAAACCCTAAAACCCCAAAACCCCCAAACCCCTAAACCCAAAACCCCAAACCCAAACCCTAAACCCCAAACCCCCAAACCCCAAAAACCCTAAACCCCAAACCCTAAACCCTAAACCCCCTAAACCCCTAAAAACCCCAAAACCCCAAACCCCTAAACCCCAAACCCCAAACCCCAAACCCCAAACCCTAAAACCCTAAACCCTAAACCCTAAACCCCAAAACCCTAAACCCTAAAACCCTAAAACCCTAAAACCCCAAACCCTAAAACCCTAAACCCTAAACCCTAAAACCCTAAAACCCTAAAACCCTAAACCCTAAACCCTAAACCCTAAACCCTAAACCCTAAACCCTAAACCCAAACCCCAAAAACCCCAAACCCCAAACCCCTAAACCCCAAACCCCAAACCCCAAACCCCAAACCCCTAAACCCTAAACCCCAAACCCCAAACCCAAAACCCCTAAAACCCCTAAACCCTAAACCCCAAACCCCAAACCCTAAAACCCAAAACCCCAAACCCCAAACCCCCAAACCCCAAACCCCAAAACCCCAAACCCCAAACCCTAAACCCTAAAACCCTAAACCCTAAAACCCTAAACCCTAAACCCTAAACCCCAAACCCTAAACCCAAAACCCCAAACCCCAAAACCCCAAACAAACCCCAAACCCAAACCCCAAACCCCAAAACCCTAAACCCAAACCCCTAAACCCTAAACCCTAAACCCTAAACCCTAAAACCCCTAAACCCCAAACCCTAAAAAAAAACCCCTAAACCCTAAACCCTAAACCCCAAAAAACCCTAAAACCCCTAAACCGAAACCCCTAAAACCTTAAACCCCTAAACCCTGAAACCCTAAAACCCTAAAACCCTAAACCCCAAACCCCAAAACCCCAAACCCCAAAACCCCAACCCCCAAACCCTAAACCCCTAAACCCTAAACCCTAAACCCTAAACCCTAAACCCTAAACCCTAAAACCCTAAACCCTAACACCTAAAACCCCTAAACCCTAAAACCCCAAACCCCTAAACCCTAAAACCCTAAAACCCTAAACCCTAAACCCTAAAAAACCCAAAAACCTAAACCCTAAACCCTGAAACCCTGAAAAACCCTAAACCCCTAAAACCCAAAACCCCAAAACCCCAAAACCCTAAACCCTAAAACCCAAAAAACCCAAACCCTAAAACCCTAACCCGAAACCCTAAACCCTAAACCCCTAAACCCTAAACCCTAAACCCTAAACCCCAAAACCTAAACCCCTAAACCCTAAACCCCAAAACCCTAAACCCTAAAACCCTAAACCCCAAACCTTAAACCCTAAACCCAAAACCCTAAAACCCTAAAACCCTAAACCTGAAAACCCTAAACCCTAAAACCCCAAAACCCTAAACCCCCAAAACCCTAAAACCCCAAAAACCCCAAACCCTAAAACCCCAAACCCTAAACCCTAAAACCCTAAACCCTAAACCCCAAACCCTAAACCCAAAACCCCAAACCCTAAACACTAAAACCCCAAACCCTAAACCCCTAAACCCCTAAACCCTAAACCCAAACCCCAAAACCCCTAAAACCCCCAAACCCCTAAACCATAAAATCCTAAAACCCTAAAACCCTAAACCCTAAAACCCCAAACCCTAAACCCTAAACCCCTAAACCATAACCCCTAACCCCAAAACCCAAAAACCCTAAACCCTAAAACCCAAAACCCTAAACCCTAAACCCTAAAAACCCCTAAACCCAAACCCCTAACCCTAAACCCTAAACCCTAAACCCTAAAACCCTAAAACCCAAACCCAAAACCCTAAACCCAAAACCCAAAACCCAAAACCCTAAAAAAACCCCAAACCCTAAAACCCCAAAAACCCCAAAAACCCAAAAACCCTAAAAAACCCCCCTAAACCCTAAACCCGAACCCCGAAACCCTAAACCCCAAACCCTAAACCCCAAAACCCCAACCCAAACCCCAAACCCGAAACCCGAAACCCAAACCCTAAAACCCCAAACCCTAAAACCCTAAACCCTAAAAACCCCAAACCCAAAACCCCAAACCCTAAACCCTAAACCCCAAACCCTAAACCCTAAACCCTAAAAAACCCCAAACCCCAAACCCTAAACCCTAAAACCCTAAACCCCTAAACCCCTAAAACCCTAAACCCTAAACCCTAAACCCTAAACCCTAAAACCCCTAAACCCAAACCCCAAAACCCAAAACCCCAAAACCCTAAACCCTAAACCCCAAAACCCCTAAATCCCAAAACCCTAAAACCCTAAACCCTAACCCTTAACCCAAACCCTAAACCCTAACCCCTAAACCCTAACCCCCAACCCTAAACCCTCAAACCCTAAAACCCTAAACCCTAAACCCCACCCTAAAACCCTAAAACCCTAAACCCTAAAACCCAAAACCCCAAACCCCAAACCCAAAAACCCTAAAACCCCTAAACCCCTAAAACCCCTAAACCCCTAAACCCTTAAACCCCTAAACCTCAAACCCTAAAACCCTAAACCCTAAAACCCTAAACCCTAAACCCCAAACCCTAAACCCCTAAAAACCCTAAAACCCTAAAACCCTAAAACCCTAAACCCTAAACCCTAAACCCTAAAACCCTAAACCCTAAACCCTAAAACCCAAAACCCAAAACCCAAAACCCTAAAACCCAAAACCCTAAAACCCAAAACCCTAAACCCTAAACCCCTAACCCCTAACCCCTAAACCCTAAACCCTAAACCTTTTGGCTTTGCCAGAAAGTCTCCGCACCGTTGACAAGTCAAATCGTCTTTGGAATAGCTTTTATTTATCGGTCGACTCCTTTAAATGTTGGCAACGGATCTTGTATTCGGAACCACAATTTGTCGATTCGATGTTTGGGTAGAGTTATTATAATTACTAGTATCCCTCTTTATTTTTTAATGTTTAGGTTATTATTTATAATAATAATAATAATATATTTTTACTATTATTATTATTATTATTGATTCGATTATTGATTTATTTTCAATATTCTTATTAATCTTAATAAAAATAATAATAATAATAATAATAATAATATTATTATAAATCATAACCTTCACGTTAAATATCTTTTATACTAGTAATTCTTTTTTTGATTTTAGTTATTCTTGGCTTTTCGGTTTCTGGTCTTGGCCTTTGGCTTTCCGGTTTCAAGTTTTCCCGTAACCGAATAACTTCTTTCAAAATTATTTAAACCCCATATTTTGAAATTCTTCTGCACATTCATTATTCCTTTTGGACATGCCAACTGATGAGGGGTAAATACCTGAAACATGTCTTGGCAATTATGTAATTGAATGTCTGCTGTAATTTAATTCAAAATATTTTGGATCTCAATCTCTTCTTTGCCGCTGCCAGTGAAAAATTAATTTTTTATCAAATCTATTTTTTTCCTTCTCTTCACGCGTGCCGGCTGGAAGTTTTTGTATCTACTTTTCTCCTGTGCTGCTACTGTTACCGTCCTTGCAGTTGTGTTTGGGACGCCATACTAGGCTCAGGCTTTGCAGATTTTTTGATCCGTGTGGAGTGAGTTTTGGCGGCTTGCTGGGCGTGGTTTTTTTTCAGGGTTTGGTGTCCATTTTGGGCGCCTTTTTCTGCCTTCCACGCCTCCTCAATGCTGGACTTTGCAAGCTGGTCGTTTTTGCTTGCTGGGTCGTTTTTTGCATACTGGGCTTTGCATTCTAAACGTTTTTGCATGCTGGACTTTGCAAGCTGGTCGTTTTTGCTTGCTGGGTCGTTTTTTGCATGCTGGGCATTGTATGCTGGACGTTTTTATAGGGCTGGACGTGGTGTTCTACAGGACAGGGTTTTGCTACTAGGTTTTGGCACCTTGATCAAGCCGTTTTGGCTTCTTTCTGCCCCGGCCGCCTCTGTTCTTGTCACTGACGTGGTGGCTGCGTCTGTTTTGGCGCCTTGCACCTGCTGTTCGGGCTTCCTCCTTTACTCAGCCTGCCTTCCACGTTTTTCCACGCTGCCCTCTGTTTGCTGCCCTTTACCAGCGCTTCGGGCTCATTTTCTACGGTCTCCCTCTGCCGTTTGATCTTGTTGCTGGTATACGTGGCCATTCCACCTCACGGGAGTCTCTTTGTCTCTCCTTTTTTCAAATGATGGGCGCCCTTTTGACTATAGTTCGTGGTTCGTGGTATTTGTGTGCCTTTATCATTCACGGTGGTCTATGGCTCGTGGTTGCTGCTCCTTCGCACTGGGTTCAGAGTCTTGGTGCTGCTCGGCTTCATTCGGGCATGTGGGCCCCTCTTGTTATCGTTATCTTCGGATTGGTTCAAGAGGGTTTTCCTAAACCCTAAACCTTTTGGCTTTGCCAGAAAGTCTCCGCACCGTTGACTCCGTCAAATCATCTTTGGAATAGTTTTTAATTTATCAGTCGACTCCTTTAAATATTGGCAACGGATCTTGTATTCGGAACCACAATTTGTAACGATTCGATGTTTGGGCAGAGATATTATAATTACTAGTATCCCTTTTTATTTTTTCAATGTTTAGGTTATTATTTATAATAATAATAATAATAATATATTTTTACTATTATTATTGATTCGATTCATTGATTTATTTCCCCAATATTCTTATTAATCTTAATAAAAATATTAATAATAATAATAATAATTACCCCATTATCCCATTATTATAAATCATAACCTTCACGTTAAATATCTTTTATACTAGTAATTCTTTTTTTGATTTTAGTTATTCTTAGCTTTTTGGTTACCAGTCTTGGCCTTTGGCTTTCCGGTTTCAGGGTTTGCGGTAACCGAATAACTTCTTTCAAAATTATTTAAACCCCATACTTTGTAATTCTTCTGCACATTCATTATTCCTTTTGGACATGCCAACTGATGAGGGGTAAATCCCTGAAACATGTCTTGGCAATTATGTAATTGAATGTCTGCTGTAATTTAATTCAAAGTATTTTGGATCTCAATCTCTTCTTTGCCGCTGCCAGTGAAAAATTAATTTTTTATTAAATCTAATTTTTTATCAAATAAATTTTTTATCAAATAAATTTTTTATCAAACCCAAACCCTAAACCCTACACTTTATCGGCTTTGCCAGAAAGTTCCCGATCTGACGCATATTCCTTTTCCGAGAGTTTGTTGGCGGAACCCTAAAAAGCTCCGCTCAGCGCTTTTTCGTAGCAGATTCTTCTCTTGATTTGCGGGTCTTATCCCTTTCCCCCTTTCTTTTCCCTCTTCCCTCCTCTTTTTCTCATTTTTCTGTATTTTAATATTTTCCTACATTCTTTTTAATAATGGTAATATTACCTTCGTAATATTACTCTTAATGTTATACTCTCTTTGAGTATTTCGGTTTACTTTAATTAGAATGTTTTAAATATTATTAATATTTCTTATATTTTTAATATTTTTAATTATTTTAATATTCTAATTACTATTTGAGAATTCATGGTCTGATTTGAGGTGACTTTTCGAAAGGGTGCTTTGAAAAGGTACTTCTCTGCATATAAATAGCCTCTCCGGTGATCGATTGTAATCATTACTTTTCAATCCAACTGATGAGGGGTGTATTCCCCGAAACATGTTTTGGATATATTGATAATATGTGATTCATTTTTTCGATCTACATCTTCTTCGGTGTTCTTATTCGGTGTTTTTTCCTTCTTTTTCTTCATCCGTGCTGCAAGCGAAAAAACAATTTTTTCAAAACACTTAAATTTTTTCTTCTCTTCGCGATGGCCATGGATGATGAAATTGTTCCTTGCTCCTTGTCTGCTTCTGAGGATAACTCGGTTCCCATTCCAGGTTCCGAACCATGCCAAGTCGACTTACAGCAAGGCAACCAAAGGAAACTTCGCAGAACTCCTTCTTCTTCGGACAACCTTGCCCTTGTTCCTGTTGAAGCTTGCTCACAATGTTGCTCCTGATTCGACTGCTGCCCTCAAGTCTTTGCTTGACCAGCACATGGGAGAATTTGTTGCTGCTACCAATAAACGCCTTTCTGATTTCCTCACTCAGGTTTCTTCTGTGCAGCTTGCTATGGACGCTAAGCTCAACCAATTAAAGCTCGACAATGACACTGTGGCTGTGAAATATATTGCCAAGTCAGAGGAAAGCATCTATAAAAAATTGGCTGCTCTCGAAGCTCGCGCCCAACATAAAACTGCCGAAGCAGAGGTCCGTGCCCAGGAGAAAATCGCCCAAGCTGTTGCCCAGTGTTCTGCTCGCTGCGCTAATCATTTGGCTGATACTGAAAATGCTTTCTCCGATCGGCTGTCCTCTCTTGAAGATCTCTTCAAAAAATCAACCTGTAACAACTCTTTGCCGGATTTTAATACTTTCCTCTCACTTTTTGCTCAATTTCGTGATGAAACGGCCGCCAGGTTTTTCGCCCTTGATGACCGACTAGCTAATGTGGCACAGCCATGCGCTGCCTCCCATGTTGTCCCTCTTGCTGCTCCTGACGCAGCCCCCACACCTTGCGCAAATCCTGCCCACCCCCCAGTTTTCACGCCTGACCGCTTGGATACAAATGCTCCACGTATGGAGCCCTCACGCATACCTGTTGTCCATGTCAGCGCTGCCAATGCTGGCACTTCGGGGGATGGTGTAAACTCCAAAAAATTCCCTGACCAGATCCTCTCTTTGGTCACTAAAGCCTTTGGCGAATTTAAACGGCTCTCTCTCATCGAGGAACGTTCTTCGGAGTTTCTTTCAAAACTGGAAAGTTTTAAAACTAGTGGCTCTCTTCCTAGAAATCTGCTTGTTAAGCCTCCCAAAATTACCATTAATGATGCGGAAGGAAACTCTCTTCTTTCCTCTAGTTTGGATTCTATTCAATCCGAAACTAATCGGCGTTTTTTGGATGCTTATATCGCTGCCCTTTCTAAGGCCTCGACCAACCACAAGCGGGCCATTTCTCAAGCCACTGAGCATTTCTCTGATTCTCTCAAGGGAACCTGTATCGCCATTGAGCAAATTCATCTCTTTGGCAGTTTTTCCGTTCCCTCTGGTGACTGGTTCCAGGAAGCTCTACAGGAATACAACCTTTTGTGTAATTCCTTTCAAATTGATCGTGCTCTCAAGAAGGCTGCTCGTGCTCAAGCAGATTCCGTTCGTCAACAATCTTGTGATGAAGCTATGGCTGAAGCTGATCATCTTCCTGCGGATCCATCTATTTCAGAAATTATCAACACCAAGTTGAATCAGAAAGTTGGTAACATTATTAAAGAAATTCAGAGTCTTCGCAACCAAATTGGTGGCCCTGCTCCTGCTTCTTCTAATGTTCCTCCGGCAAATTCTATTCGTAATCAGAACAAGAACCAGAAATTGAAGAAAAACAACAACTCGAAGAAGCTTCCTGCTGATTCTTCCGCTCCTTCCGACTTGCCAAAAAACGGGGATTCGGCAGTCAAGGATTCCATTCAGAATACCACCTTGACTGCCTCTGGTCCATCTGCATCCGTGCCCGCTTCCGATCCTCCTCCAGTGAAGAGTGCCCGATCGGGAGCGAGCATGGATGCAGATGGACCAGAGGCAGTGGAAGGTGGTATTTTGAATGGAATCCTTGACTACCGAATTGTCTTCGGGTTTTTTGGCAAGTTGGAGGGAGCGGAAGAATCAGCAGGGAGCTTCTTCGAGTTGTTGTTTTTCTTCAATTTCTGGTTCTTGTTCTGATTACGAATAGAATTTCACCGGAGGAACATTAAAAGAAGCAGGAGCAGGGCCACCAATCTGGTTGCAAAGACTCTGAATTTCTTTAATAATGTTACCAGCTTTCTGATTCAACTTGGTGTTGATAATTTCTGAAATAGATGGATCCGCAGGAAGATGATCAGCTTCAGCCATAGCTTCATCACAAGATTGTTGACGAACGAAATCTGTTTGAGCACGAGCAGCGTTCTTGAGAGCATGATCAATTTGAAAGGAATTACACAAAAGGTTGTATTCCTGTAGAGCACCCTGGAACCAGTCACCAGAGGGAACAGAAAAACTGCCAAAGAGATGAATTTGCTCAATGGCGATATAGGTTCCCTTGAGAGAATCAAAGAAAAGCTCAGTGGCTTGAGAAATGGCACGCTTGTGGTTGGTCGAAGCCTTAGAAAGGGCGGCGATATAAGCATCCAAAAAACACCGATTATTTTCGGATTGAATAGAATCCAAACTAGAGGAAAGAAGTGAGTTTCCTTCCGCATCATTAATGGTAATTTTGGGAGGCTTAACAAGAAGATTTCTAGGAAGAGAGCCACTAGTTTTAAAACTTTCCAGTTTTGAAAGAAACTCCGAAGAACGTTCCTCGATGAGAGAGAGCCGTTTAAATTCGCCAAAGGCTTTAGTGACCAAAGAGAGGATCTGGTCAGGGAATTTTTTGGAGTTTACACCATCCCCCGAAGTGCCAGCATTGGCAGCGCTGACATGGACAACAGGTATGCGCGAGGGCTCCATACGTGGAGCATTTGTATCCAAGCGGTCAGGCGTGAAAACTGGGGGGTGGGCAGGATTTGCGCAAGGCGTGGGGGCTGCGTCAGGAGCAGCAAGAGGGACGGCATGGGAGGCAGCGCATGGCTGGGCCACATTAGCCAGTCGGTCATCAAGGGCCAAAAACCTGGCGGCCGTTTCATCACGAAATTGAGCAAAAAGTGAGAGGAAAGTATTAAAATCCGGCAAAGAGTTGTTACAGGTTGATTTTTTGAAGAGATCTTCAAGAGAGGACAGCCGATCGGAGAAAGCATTTTCAGTATCAGCCAAATGATTAGCGCAGCGAGCAGAACACTGGGCAACAGCTTGGGCGATTTTCTCCTGGGCACAGACCTCTGCTTCGGCAGTTTTATGTTGGGCGCGAGCTTCGAGAGCAGCGAATTTTTTATAGATGCTTTCCTCTGACTTGGCAATATATTTCACAGCCACAGTGTCATTGTCGAGCTTTAATTGGTTGAGCTTAGCGTCCATAGCAAGCTGCACAGAAGAAACCTGAGTGAGGAAATCAGAAAGGCGTTTATTGGTAGCAGCAACAAATTCTCCCATGTGCTGGTCAAGCAAAGACTTGAGGGCAGCAGTCGAATCAGGAGCAGCATTGTGAGCAGGTTCAATAGGAACAAGGGCAAGGCTGTCCGAAGAAGAAGGAGTTCTGCGACGTTTCCTTTGGTTGCCTTGCTGTAAGTCGACTTGGCATGGTTCGGAACCTGGAATGGGAACCGAGTTATCCTCAGAAGCAGACAAGGAGCAAGGAACAATTTCATCATCCATGGCCATCGCGAAGAGAAGAAAAAATTTAAGTGTTTTGAAAAAATTGTTTTTTCGCTTGCAGCACAGATGAAGAAAAAGAAGGAAATAACACCGAATAAGAACACCGAAGAAGATGTAGATCGAAAAAATGAATCACATAATATCAATATATCCAAAACATGTTTCGGGGAATACACCCCTCATCAGTTGGATTGATGAAAAGAATGATTACAATCGATCACCGGAGAGGCTATTTAAAGGCGGGAAGAGAAGTACCTTTTCAAAGCACCCTTTCGAAAAGTCACCTCAAAGCCGACCATTAATTCTCAAATAGTAATTAGAATTATTAGAATAATTAGAATATTAAAAATAATAAGAAATATTAAAAATATAAGAAATATTAATAATATTTAAAACATTCTAATTAAAGTAAACCGAAATACTCAAAGAGAGTATAATGGTAAGAGTAATATTACGAAAGTAATATTACCAATATTAAAAAGAATGTAGGAAATATTATAACATTAGAAATATTAAAAAATATTTAAAATATTAAAATTATTTAAAATATAAAAATTATTAAAATTATTAAAAATACAGAGAATGAGAAAAAGAGGAAGGAAGAGGGATAAGAAAGGGTGAAAGGGATAAGACCCGTGCAAATTAAGAGAAGAATCTGCTGCGAAAAAGGGCTGAGTGGAGCTTTTTAGGCTTCTGCAAACAAACTCTCGGAAAGGGAATATGCGTCAGATCGGGAATTTTTTGGCAAAGCCGATATAGTGTAGGGTGTAGGGTTTAGGGTTTTATAAAAATTTAGAGTTTTATAATTTTTTTTTTTCGCTTGCAGCACGGATGAAGAAAAAAGAAGGAAATAACACTGAATAAGAACACCGAGAAATTGTAGATCAAATAAAAATGAATCATATATCATCAATATATCCAAAACATGTTTCGGGGAATACACCCCTCATCACTTGGATTGAAAAAGAATGATTACAATCGATCACCGGAGAGGCTATTTAAAGGCGGAGAAGTACCTTTTCAAAGCACCCTTTCGAAAAGTCACCTCAAAGCCGACCATGAATTCTCAAATAGTAATTAGAATTATTAGAATAATTACGAATATTAAAATAATTAAAAATATAAGAAATATTAATAATATTTAAAACATTCTAATTAAAGTAAACCGAAATACTCAAAGAGAGTATAACGGTAAGAGTAATATTACGAAGGTAATATTACCATTATTAAAAAGAATGTAGGAAATATTATAATATTAGAAATATTAAAAATATTAAAAATTATTAAAATAATTAAAATACAGAAAATGAGAAAAAGAGGAGGGAAGAGGGAAAAGAAAGGGGGAAAGGGATAAGACCCGCAAATCAAGAGAAGAATCTGCTACGAAAAAGCGCTGAGCGAAGCTTTTTAGGGTTCCGCTAACAAACTCTCGGAAAAGGAATATGCGTCAGATCGGTAACTTTCTGGCAAAGCCAATAAAGTGTAGGGTTTAGGGAGGCCCCCAAGTTTAAAGCTTTAACGGAAGAACTATAATCCAACTTAAAAACGAGGGGGTCCCTTTCTTCTTTCGAACGCCACCATGTAGCCGAGAGAGAAGCGCTGACTTTTCTTTCAAAGAAACTTTGTTGAAGCAAGCAAGCAGAAACTTCTTAGGATAGCCACGGGCACGGAGCCTGGAATAAAACAACCTCTTGAGTTTGATGAAGCCATAGGGATCAGATTCCCGAAGAAGATATCGTCGAAGTTCACTAACAATGAAGGACTTCTTTTGGTGAACGGGATGCCAAGAGAAGAAGGGAATATACTGATAGGAATTCAGGGGTTTCTGGAAGCAAGAAGTATCCAAGAGACCGCTGCAATGGAACTGTTCACCTTTGAAGAAGGTGATATCGAGAAGATCAACAGAACAGTGAGAGACCACTGGAGTAATCCAAATTTCGGGATAGAAGCTCTGATACTGGAGAAAGAACTCGTGAAGAGAGGCTTCGAAGCCAGTCCAGATGCCAAGGGCGCCATCAATAAACCTCCTGAAGAAAGCAAGAGCCGAAGTGTCGAACCGTTGCACCAATTGTCGCTCCAGAAAACAAAGGAAGAGACAGGCATAGACAACAGCAAAATTACTGCCCATAGCAGTACCACGAATCTGCTTGTAACAAACAACATCAAACTCAAGATAGTGTTCACGAAGAACCAGTTCAGCCAAGTTGAGAACCATATCAAGAAGGCACAAATCCAAATTCAGCTCCAAAAAATGTTCCGTTACCAAAGAACGAAGGGCAACAAGGCCTTCGTTTGTGGGAATGCTTGGGTAAAGAGATTCCACATCAAAGGTGAAAAGAAGGCAGCAGGAAGGAAAAGGCTGTTGACCAAGCTCACGGAGAATAGTAAGTGAATCTGGAAGATGGAACTTTTTCTTTAGGAGAATAGGATACAAGAGAAAATGAAGAAGCTTAGAAGCGGGCTCCAACATATACCCAGAATAACTGCAAATAGGTCTACCAACGACAACCGGCTTATGAAGCTTTGGAAGAAGGTAGAAGGCACAAGCTCTGGAGGATGATGGAGGAAACTTCTTTAAAAACACAGAGACAGGATCCAAAAAATCTTTGAATTTGGAGATGATGAACAGCAGTCGGCTCCAATGAGTCTCCAAGGAATAGTTGCAACATGCTCATAAACATTAGAATCGGAAAGCTGACGAACACCTTCATTTTTGTACCAGGAGGAATCCAAGACAACCAACCCAAGATTTTTATCGGCTGGTTTGAGAATGATGGATCTATCAGTGCGAAGCTCATTGAGACTCTTGAGGAGCCTAGTGGGGAGGGTAGGTCGAACACTGAAGGGACAAACAACAATCTGATTGGAGAGAATAGACTCCCCGTGACGAATGACCTCCTCGAGCGGGTAGTTGGGCTCATCAGGATGCCAAAAAGGATTTTTCTGACGGAACTGATGAGGAAATGACCGACAGATGAAAGGAGAGGTGATGTTTGGAATACGGGAGTCAAGGGAATCCTGAGAAGCAGAATTCGAGCTTTCTTTGGGGCCAAAAAAGGCACGAAGGAGAAGAAGTCTCGAAAAACTCCTGAATTCAGCATGAATGTTAGTAACAGGCATAGGAGGAGGGCGGGGGATAAAATTTGCACCTAGAGAGAGCAACTTTTGATCATCAAAAGAGAGGCGGAGAGAAGAGAGATTATGAATGGTAGAATTAGAAATTCTATTGTCTACTTCAAAGGCTGTCTTTCTGGAGAAGAAGGAAAGGGAAAATAATTCTCGATCTAGGGCAGGTCCCCAATAATTTAGGCGGAAGCGGGTGCGGGAGTGGTAGAACCACCCTGACCCGAAGTCGTGTTCAAGTTTGAAAAATGACAACGACCCCGCCCTCTCCATCTTCTACGACCCCTTGCCCGACCGTTGGTGCCACGACCCTGAGCTGATTTGCTTCTTCCTCTGGATGAAGTTGTAGGTGCAGCAGATGGGGCACTCTTCACTGGAGGAGGATCGGAAGTGAGCACGGATGCAGATGGACCAGAGGCAGTCAAGGTGGTATTCTGAATGGAATCCTTGACTGCCGAATCACCGTTTTTTGGCAAGTCGGAGGGAGCGGAAGAATCAGCAGAAAGCTTCTTCAAGTTGTTGTTTTTCTTCAATTTTTGGTTCTTGTTCTAATTGCGAATAGAATTTTCCGGAGGAACATTAAAAGAAGCAGGAGCAGGGCCACCATTCTGGTTGCGAAGACTTTGAATTTCTTTAATAATGTTACCAACTTTCTGATTCAACTTAGTGTTGATAATTTCTGAAATAGATGGATCCGCAAGAAGATGATCAACTTCAGCCATAGCTTCATCACAAGATTGTTGACAAACGGAATCTGCTTGAGCACGAGCAGCCTTCTTAAGAGCACGATCAATTTGAAAGGAATTACACAAAAGGTTGTATTCCTGTAGAGCTTCTTGGAACTAGTCACTAGAGGGAACGGAAAAAACTGCCAAAGAGATGAATTTGCTCAATGGCGATACAAGTTCCCTTGAGATAATCAGAGAAATGCTCAGTGGCTTGAGAAATGGCCCGCTTGTGGTTGGTCGAGGCCTTAGAAAGGGCAGCGATATAAGCATCCAAAAAATGCCGATTAGTTCCGGATTGAATAGAATCCAAACTAGAGGAAAGAAGAGAGTTTCCTTCTGCATCATTAATGGTAATTTTGGGAGGCCACTAGTTTTTAAAACTTTCCAGTTTTGAAAGAAACTCCGAAGAACGTTCCTTGATGAGAGAGAGCCGTTTAAATCGTCAAAGGCTTTAGTGACCAAAGAGAGGATCTGGTTAGGGATTTTTTTGGAGTTTACACCATCCCCCGAAGTGCCAGCATTGGCAGCGTTGACATGGACAATAGGTATGTGTGAGGGCTCCATACGTGGAGCATTTGTATCCAAGCGGTCAGGTGTGAAAATTGGGGGGGTGGGCAGGATTTGTGCAAGGCGTGGGGGCTACGTCAGGAGCAGCAAGAGGGACGGCATGGGAGGCAGCGCATGGCTGGGCCACATTAGCCAGTCGGTCATCAAGGGCCAAAAACCTGGCGGCCGTTTCATCACGAAATTGAGCAAAAAGTGAGAGGAAAGTATTAAAATCCGGCAAAGAGTTGTTACAGGTTGATTTTTTGAAGAGAGCTTCAAGAGAGGACAACCAATCGGAGAAAGCATTTTCAGTATTAGCCAAATGATTCGCGCAGCGAGCAGAACACTGGGAAACAACATGGGTGATTTTCTCCTGGGCACGGACCTCTGCTTCGACAGTTTTATGTTGGGCACGAGCTTTGAGAGCAGCGAATTTTTTATAGATGCTTTCCTCTAACTTGGTAATATATTTCACAGCCACAGTGTCATTGTCGAGCTTTAATTGGTTGAGCTTAGCGTCCATAACAAGCTGCACAGAAGAACCCTGAGTGAGGAAATCAGAAAGACATTTATTGGTAGCAGCAACAAATTCTCCCATGTGCTGGTCAAGCAAAGACTTGAGGGTAGCAGTCGAATCAGGGAGCAGCATTGTGAGCAGGTTCAATAGGAACAAGGGCAAGGCTGTCCGAAGGAGGAGTTCTGCGACGTTTCCTTTGGTTGCCTTGCTGTAAGTCGACTTGGCATGGTTCAGAACCTGGAATGGGAACCGATTTATCCTCAGAAGTAGACAAGGAGCAAGGAACAATTTCATCATCCATGGCCATCGCGAAGAGAAGAAAAAATTTAAGTGTTTTGAAAAAATTGATTTTTCGCTTGCAGCACGGATGAAGAAAAAGAAGGAAAAAACACCGAATAAGAACACCGAAGAAGATGTAGATCGAAAAAATGAATCACATATTATCAATATATCCAAAACATGTTTCGGGGAATACACCCCTCATCAGTTGGATTGAAAAAGAATGATTACAATCGATCACCGGAGAGGCTATTTAAAGGCGGAGAAGTACCTTTTCAAAGCACCCTTTCGAAAAGTCACCTCAAAGCCGACCATAAATTCTCAAATAGTAATTAGAATTATTAAAATAATTAGAATATTAAAATAATTAAAAATATTAAAAATATAAGAAATATTAATAATATTTAAAACATTCTAATTAAAGTAAACCGAAATACTCAAAGAGAGTATAACGGTAAGAGTAATATTACGAAGGTAATATTACCATTATTAAAAAGAATGTAGGAAATATTATAATATTAGAAATATTAAAAATATTAAAAATATTAAAAATATTTAGAATTATTAAAATATAAAAATTATTAAAATACAGAAAATGAGAAAAATAGGAGGGAAGAGGGAGAAGAAAGGGGGGAAAGGGATAAGACCCGCAAATCAAGAGAAGAATCTGCTACGAAAAAGGGCTGAGCGAAGCTTTTTAGGGTTCCGCCAACAAAATCTCGAAAAAGGAATATGCGTCAGATTGGGAACTTTTTGGCAAAGCCGATAAGGTTTAGGGTTTAGGGTTTGATAAAAAATTAGATTTGATAAAAAATTTGATAAAAAATTAATGTTTCACTGGCAGCGGCAAAGAAGAGATTGAGATCCAAAATACTTTGAATTAAATTACAGCAGACATTCAATTACATAATTGCCAAGACATGTTTCGGGGATTTACCCCTCATCAGTTGGCATGTCCAAAAGGAATAATGAATGTGCAGAAGAATTACAAAGTATGGGGTTTAAATAATTTTGAAAGAAGTTATTCGGTTATGGCAAAACCTGAAACCGGAAAGCCAAAGGCCAAGACCGGAAACCGAAAAGCCAAGAATAACTAAAATCAAAAAAAGAATTACTAGTATAAAAGATATTTAACGTGAAGGTTATGATTTATAATAATAATAATAATAATATTATTATTATTAATATTTTTATTAAGATTAATAAGAATATTAAAAATAAATCAATATTCGAATCAATAATAATAAAAATAGTAACAATAATAATAATAATAATAAAAATATATTATTATTATTATTATAAATAATAACCTAAACATTAAAAAATAAAGAGGGATACTAGTAATTATAATAACTCTGCCCAAACATCGAATCGACAAATTGTGGTTCCGAATACAAGATCCGTTGCCAATATTTAAAGGAGTCGACCGATAAATAAAAAACTATTCCAAAGACGATTTGACGGAGTCAACGGTGCGGAGACTTTCTGGCAAAGCCAAAAGGTTTAGGGTTTAGGGTTTGATAAAAAATTAGATTTGATAAAAAATTAATTTTTTCAAAACACCTAAACCCTAAACTCTAAACCCTAAAACCCTAAACCCTAAAACTCTAAAACCCGAACCCTGAACCCTAACCCCTAAACCCCTAACCCCTAAACCCCTAAACCCCAAACCCCCAAACCCCTAAACCCTAAACCCTAAACCCCTAACCCCTAAACCCTTAACCCCTAAACCCTAAAACCCTAAACCCTTAATCCTAAAACCCAAAACCCTTAAACCCTCAACCCTCAACCCTAAAACCCTAAAACCCCAAAACCCCAAACCCTAAAACCCTAAACCCTAAACCCCTAAACCCTAAACCCTAAACCCTAAACCCCAACACCTAACCCCTAAACCCCAACCCCAACCCCTAAACCCTAACCTCTAACCTCTAAACCCTAAACCCTAAACCCTAAAAAAACCCTAAACCCTAAAAAACCCTAAACCGTAAACCCTAAAAGAAACCCTGAACCCTGAACCTTGAACCCCAAACCCCAAACCCTACAACCCTAAAACCCTAAACCCTAAAACCCTAAACCCTAAACCCCTAAAACCCTAAATCCTTAAACCCCTAAAACCCAAACCCCAAATCCCAAAACCAAAAACCCCAAACCCCAAAACCCCAAACCCCTAAACCCCAAACCCTAAACCCTTAAACCCCTAACACCTAAACCCTAACCCAAAACCCAAAACCCCTAACCCAAAACACTAAACCCCTAACCCAAAAACCCTAAACCCCAAACCCCAAATCCTTAAAGCCAAAAACCTTAAACCCTTAAACCCTAACACCCTAAAACCCTAAAACCCTAAAACCCTTAACCCTAAAACCCTTAAACCCTAAAAACCTTAACCCTAAACCCTAAACCCCTAAAACCCTAACCCTAAACCCCTAACCCTAAACCCCTAAAACCCTAAACCCTAAACCCCAAAACATAAAAACCCCAAAACCCCAAAACCCCAAAACCACAAAACTCTAAAACCCTAAAACCCTAAACTCTAAACCCTAAAACCATAATCCCTAAAACCCTAAAACCCCTAAAAACCCTAAACCCTAAACCCTAAACCTAAAACCCTAAACCCTAAAACCCTAAACTCTAAAGCCTTAAACCCCTAAACCTAAACCCATAAACCCTAAACCACCAAAACCCTAAACCCCAAAAACCCTAAACCCTAAACCCCAAACCCCAAAACCCAAACCCCAACCCCCAAACCCCAAACCCCAAACCCAAAACTCTACACCCTACACCCTACACCCTACACCCTAAACCCTAAACCCTAACCTAAACCCCTAACCCAATCCCTAAACCCTTAAACCCCTAAACCGCTACCCTAAACCCAAAACCCCAAACCCAAAACCCAAAACCCTAACCCCTAAATCGTAACCCCCTAACCCACTAAACCCCAAACCCCCTAAACCCAACCCCCATTCCCTTAAACCCAACCCCCAAACCCTAAACCCCTAACCCTAAACCCCTAACCTTAAACCCTAAACCCTAAACCCTAAACCCTAAACCCCTAACCCCTAACCCTAAACCCTAAACCTTTTGTCTTCACCAGAAAGTCTCCGCACAATTGACTCCGTCAATTTCATCTTTGGAAAATATTATTTTTTATTGTTTATCAGTTGATAATTGTAAATGTTGGTGACGGTTTTTAATCACGAAACCACATCTTTCGAATGGTTTTACTATCTCAGCGGACTATAATCGTTATAATCACTACAATATTAATATTATATTAATTATATAATTATTAATATGATTTTTATTATTGTTATCATTATTATTATTATTATTAATTCGAATATTAATTTTATTAATAATATTCGGGTTAATCTTAATTGTAATAATAATAATAATAATAATAATAATATAAATCATATTAATAATTATATTATTAATATATTAATTGTGATTTGTTCTTAACGATTTGTTGGTTATAATGAGTTGGTTACGGTCTTTTGGCTTTCCCTCTCCGGGTTTGCCTCAACCGTTCAACTTCTTCCACACTTTTTATACCCGCACTCTGTGATTTTTTCATTCTCACATTCATTCTTCCTATTTTGGACATGCCAACTGATGAGGGGTGAATCCCCAAAACATGTCTTGGCAAATTTGTAAATGAATGTCATTGTTTATCAATAAAATTTAGAGTGTTTTGGATCATAATTTCTTCCATTTATTGCCAGTGAAAAATAAAAAAATTTCAAACTCTAAATTTATTTTTCTCTTCAGGTGTGCCTCCTGGAAGTTTTTATTTCTACTTTCCACCTGTGAATTTAATGTTACTGTCCTTGCAATTTTATTGTGGACATCATACTAGGCTCGGGTTTTTACAGTTTCGATCCTCGTAGAGTGGGTTTTTGGCATTTTTCTTGCATGCTGGACGTGTTGGACGTTTTTTCCTCCATGCTTGGCGCAGATTTTTGCAGGGTTTGGTGTCTTTTGTTTGACATTTTGGCCCTGCTGCCCTTCACGCCTTGGACCTGTGCATTTTTGGCCTGTTTTATTGTGCTCAGGCTTGCTCTTTTTGGCGGTTGACCCCTCTGTTGGTGATCACTTGGTTCGTGGCTTTTCCACAGGTTTTTCTTCTTCCCTGCATGGTAGTTGGCTCTGGGTTTGTGCCCTACGTGGTGGTTGCGTCATTTTGACGCCCTTGCCCTGATGTTTGGGCTTCTCCAATGCTCATCCTCCCCCCACTTTCCTCCTGATTGCTGTTATTTCTCCTGGTCACTGCCTCTTGTCTGCTACCTACGCATTGGTGTTTGGACCTCATTTAATATGGCTTCTTTTTGCCGTATTCTTCTTCTACCAGGTCTGTGTGCCCAGCCACCTATTTTGGAGTCATTTTGGCTCTTTCTTTGATAGGACGCCCTCTTTTCGGCCATCTGTTCGTGTTGGTGCATCTTTTTTGGTGGCTTGTTGCTCACGGGTACTCCTCTTCTTCAGGTTCTCTTCCACTTTTCCTCAGATGGTTGTGTTACTCGGCTTCATTCGGGCATGTGGGCCCCTCTTGTTCTCTTTTTCTTCAGATCAGTTCGAGAGGGTTTTCCTAAACCCTAAACCCTAAACCCTAAACCCTAAACCCCTACCCTAAACCCTAAACCCTAAACCCCAAAACCCAAGACCCAAACCCCAAGACTCAAACCCTAAACCCTAAACCCTAAATCCCAAACCTTAAACCCTAAACCCTAAACCCTAATCCCAACCCATAAACCCCTAAACCCTAAAAAAACCATAAACTCAAAACCTAAACCCTGAAAAACCCCAAATACTAAAACCCTAAACACCTAAAACCCTAAACCCCTACCCCCAAACCCCAAACCCCTAAAACCCTAAATCCCTAAATCCTAAACCCTAAACCCCAAACCCCTAACCCTAACCCCTAACCTCAAACCCCAAACTCCAAACCCCAAACCCCAAACTCCAAACCCCAAACCCCAAACCCTAAACCCCCTAAACCCCTAAACCCAAAACCCTAAACCCCAAAAACCCCAAAACCCCAAACCCTAAAACCCTAAACCCCTAAACCCTAAACCCCCAATACCCCAAACCCTAAAACCCAACCCCTAAACCATAAACCCCTAAACACGAAACCCCAAACCCCAAACCCTAAACCCCAAACCCCAAACCCTAAATGCTAAACCCTAAAACCTAAACCCTAAACCCCAACCCCTAACCCCTAAACCCCTAACGCCAACTCCTAAACCCCTAAACCAATAAACCCTAACCCCTAACCCCTAACCCCTAAACCCCAAAACCCTAAACCCTAAACCCTAAAAAAATAGTAAACCCTAAACCCTAAAACCCTAAACCCTAAAACCCAACCCCTAAAACCCTAAACCTAAAACCCTAAACCTAAACCCCTAAAACCCTAAACCCTAAAACACTAAACCCTAAACCCTAAACCCTAACCCCTAAACCCTAACACCCAAAACCCCAACCCTTGAAACCAGAACTACCACACCCCAAAACCCAAAACCTAAAAGCATAAAACCCTAAACCCTAAACCCTAAACCCTAAACCCCTAAACCCCTACAACCCTAAACCCCAAACCCCCAACCCCCAAACCCTAAACTACTTAAAACCTACACGCTAAACCCGTAAAACCCCAAACCCTAAACCCTAAAACCCTAACATCTAAAACCCTAAACCCCTAAACCCCTAAAACCCTTAACCCTAAACCCTAAAACCCCTAAACCCCAAACCCTAAACCCGTAAAACCCTAAACCCTAAACCCTAAACCCCTAACACCTAAAACCCTAAACCCCTAAACCCCTAAAACCCTAAACCCTAAACCCTAAAACCCTAAACCCCAAACCCTAAACCCCAAAACCCCAAACCCTAAAACCCTAAACCCCAAACCCCTAAACCCTAAACCCTAAACACCAAACCCTAAACCGCTAAACCCTAAAACCCAACCCCTAAACCATAAACCCCTAAACAGAAAACCCCAAACCCCAAACACCAAACCCTAAACCCCAAACCCCAAAACCCTAAATGCTAAACCCTAAACCCTAAACCCTAAAGCCCAACCCCTAACCCCTAAACCCCAACGCCAACTCCTAAACCCCTAAACCAATAAACCCTAACCCCTAACCCCTAACCCCTAACCCCTAAACCCTAAAAAAACCCTAAACCCTAAAAAAATAGTAAACCCTAAACCCTAAAACCCTAAACCCTAAAACCCAACCCCTAAAACCCTAAACCTAAAACCCTAAAACCCTAAACCCTAAACCCTAAAACACTAAACCCTAAACCCTAAACCGTAAACCCTAAACCCGTAAACCCTAAAACCCTTGAAACCAAACCCACACCCCAAACCCTAAACCCTAAAACATAAAAGCCTAAACCCTAAACCCCAAACCCTAAACCCCAAACCAAACCCTAAACCCTAAAAAAAGCCCTAAACCCTAAACCCGTAAAACCCCAAACCCTAAACCTAAAACCCTAAATCTAAAACCCTAACCCTAACCCTAAAACCCTAAACCCTAAAACCCTAAACCCTAAACCCCTAAACCCTAACCCCTAAACCCCAAACCTGTGAACACCCGTAAAAACCTAAAACCCTAACCCGAAACCCTAAAACCCGAAAACCCAAACCCTCGTAAACCCCGGTAAACGGTAAACAATGTAAACCCTAAAACCCTAAACCCTAAAACCCTAAAACCCATAACCCTAAAACCCTAAAAAGTCCCTCAAACCATAAACCCCCCCTAAACCCTAAATAAGAAACCCAAAACCTAATTGATAAAACCCGAACCCCCGAACCGCGAAAACCGAAGCTGCGAACCCCGAACCCAAAGCCCTAAACCCTTAAACCCTTAACCCCAAACCCCTAAAACCCCTAAAACCCATAAACCTTAAACCCTAAACCCTGAACCCTCAACCCTAAAACCTGAAACCCTAAACCCTAAATCCTAAAACCCATAAACCCTTAAACCCTAAAATCCTAAACCCTAAAACCCTAAACCTTAAAACCCTAAACCCTTAAACCCTAAACCCCCTAAACCCTTAAACCCTAAACCCTTAAACCCCAAAACCTTAAACACTAAACCCCAAACCCAAAACCCAAAACCTTAAACCCCAAACCCCAAAACTCCAAACCAAAAACCCCAAAACCCCAAACCCTAAACCCTAAACCATAACCCCTAAAACCCTAACCCCTAACCCCTAAACCCTAAACCCTAAACCCCTAAACCAAAAACCCTAAACCACTAAACCCCAAAACCCCAAACCCAAAACCCCAAAACCCCAAACCCCAAAACCCCTAAAACCCCAAAACCCTAAAAAACCCAAAAAACCAAAAACCCCAAACCCAAAACCCCAAACCCCTAAACCCCTAACCCCTAAACCTAAACCCCAAACCCCAAACCTAAACACCTAAAACCCTAAACCCTAAAACCCCTGAAGCCCAAAACCCTAAAACCCAAACCCCCTAAAACACGTAAACCCCTACCCTAAACCCTAACCCTAAACCCCTAAACCCCTAAACCCCAAACCCAAAACCCCAAAACCCCAAAACCCCTAAAACCCCTTAAACCCTAAACCCCTAAACCCTAAACCCCTAAACCCCAAACCCCTAAACCCCAAGCCCTAAACCCTAAACCCTAACCCCAAACCCCAAACCCCAAACCCTAAAACCTAACCCTAAAACCCTAAACCCTAAACCCTAAACCCCATAAACCCCAAACCCCAAAACCCCTAAACTCCTCCTAAACACTAAACCCCCCTAAACCATTAAACTGTAAACCCCTAAACCATGAAACCCCTAAACACGAAACCCTGAAACCCCAAATGAACCCTAAAACCTAAACCCTAAACCCCAAACCCTGCCAAACCCTAACCCCTAAACCCCTGAACCCCTAAACCCTAACCCCTAAAACCCTAAAAAAACCTAAACCGTAAACCCTAAAAGAAATTTAAAACCCCAAACCCCAAACCCCAAACCCTAAAACCCTAAAACCCTAACCCCTAAAACCCTAAAACCCTAAACCTAAACCCCTAAACCCCTAAAATGTTGAACCCTAAACCCTAAACCCTAAACCCGAACCCCTGAACCCCCAACCCTCGAACCCTAAAACCCCAACCCCCAAACCCTAAAACACTAAAACCCTAAACCGTAAACCCATAAAATGACCCAAACCCTAAAACCTCTAAAACCCTAAACCCTACAAAACCCTAAACCCCAAACCCTAAAACCCTAAAACTCTAAAACCTTAAACCCCTAAACCCTAAACCCTAAAACCCTAAAACCCTAAACCCCTAACCCCTAAAACCCTAACACTAAACCATAAAACCTTAACCCCTAAAACCCCAAACCCTAAAACCCTAACCCCTAAATCCTAACCCTTAAACCCCTAAAACCCTAAAACCATAAAACCATAAACTAAACACTAAACCCTAAACCCCTAAACCCCAAACCCCTAAACACTGAACCCTGAACCGTAAACCCTAAATGGTAAAACGTAAACCGTAAACCATAAAATGTAAACCCTAAAACCCTAAAACCTTAAAACCCTGAAACCCTAAAACCCTAAAAAACCCTAACCCCTAAACCCTAAACCCCTAAAAACCTAAACCCCTAAAACCCTAAACCCTAAACCCCAAACCCAAACCCCAAACCTTAAACCCTAAACTAACCCTAAACCCTAAAACCCCTAAAACCCTAAAACCCATAAACCCTAAGAACCCCCAAACCCCAAACCCCAAAAACCCTAAACCCTAAACCCCTAAACCCCTAAACCCCAAACTCCTAAACCCCAAACCCCAAACCCAAAAACCCCTAAACCCCAAACCCTTAAACCCTAAACCCTAAAACCCTAAAACTAAAACCCTAAAACCCTAAACCCTAAACCCCAAACCCCAAACCCCTAAACCAAAACCCAAAACCCCAAACCCCAAACCCTAAAACCCTAACCCCTAAACCCATAAACCCTAAACCTAAACCCCAACCCTAAAACCCTAAAACCCTAAAACCCTAAACTTAAAACCCTAAACACTAAAACCCTAAAACCCTAAACCCCTAAAAAACCCCAAACCCAAAACCCAAAAACCCAAAACCTAAAACCCAAATCCCTAAACCCTAACCCCAAAACCCAAAACCCTAAACCCCTAACCCTGAAACCCTAACCCTGAAACCTTAAAACCCTGAAACCCTAAACCCTTAAACCTTGAACCCTAAACCCTAAACCCTAACCCCTAAACCCCTAAACCTGTAAACCCCTAAACCCCTAAAACCCTAAACCCTAAACCCTAAACCCTAAAACCCCTAAAACCCTTAAACCCTAAAACCCTAAAACTCCAAACCCTTAAACCCATCAAACCTTTAACCCTAAAACATCCAAACTATGTAAAACCCTAACCCTAAACCCCTAACCCCTAAACCCTGAAAACCTAAAACCCTAAAACCCTAAACCCTAAATCCCAAAACCCTAACCCCTAAACCCCTAACCCTAAACCCTAAACCCCTAAAACCCTAAACCCCAAAACCCCAAATCCTTAAACTATAAAACCCCAAACCCCTAAACCCTAACACCCTAAACCCTAAACCCTAAAACCCTAAACCCCTAAACCCAAACCCCTTAACCAAACCCCTAACCCCTAACCCCATAACCCCTAAACCCTAAACCCTAAACCCATAAACCCCTAAACCCCTAACCCTAAACCCTAACCCCTAACCCCACCTAAAAACCCTAAAACCCTAAAACCTTAAACCCTTAACCCCTAGCCCCCTAACCCCTAAAACCTAAACCACTAAACCCCTAAACCCCTAACCCTAACCCCAAACCCTAAATGCTAAACCCTAAACCCTAAAACCCCAAAACCCTAAACCCTAACCCCAAAACCCCTAACCCCTAAACCTAACCCCAACCCCAAACCCAAAACCCTATACCCTAAACCCCTAAACCCCTAAACCCTAAACCCTTAAAACCCTAAACCCTAAACCCTAAACCCTAACCACTAACTCCTTACCCCTAACACCTAAACCCCTAACACCTAAACCCCTAACCCCTAACCCCTAACCCCAAACCCCAAACCCTCAAACCCTAAACCCTAAACCCTAAACCCTAAACCCTAAACCCCTAACCCCTAACCCCTAAACCCTAAACCCTTAAACCCTGAACCATGAACCCTAAACCCTGAACCCCTAAAACCTGAACCCTGAACCCTAAACCCCAAAACCCCAAAAACCTGAAAACCCCTAAACCCTAAACCCTAAACCCTAAACCCAAAACCTAAACGTTAAACCCTAAACCCTAACCCTAAACCCTAAACCCCCAAACCCCAAAACCCCTAAACCCCAAACCCCAAAACCCTAAACACTTCCCGGATCTAGCACACGCTAGGCAGTTCACTGCACATATTGTTTAACTTTTAGTTGGTGGTCTTGTGTTCCATTTCAGGTAGTTCCTCCTAGCCAAAAGGAAGCTCTCATGATCAGTTGTAGATTCAAGAGTCATACGCATGCAACAACCCAACAACAAGCATTCCAAAAGGTATTCCTCCTACACCCATTACCCTATCTATTTTGTCAATATTCAAAGAAACATCTAAGAATTAGGTAGGGGTATGTAGACCTGCCTCTCACCTACCAATCACCTACCGTTCACACCACCAACTCAACACTCCATTCCATTCAGATACTTTTCCCTCTTTTCTCTCTCTTTTTTCATTTTCTCAATTCACTGAATCCCTACAAATGAATAACAACAAACATAGATTTTTTGTTTTTATAACAAACCCAACCCCTAAAACTGATAACCCCTGGTTTCCTAACCTCACCAGAATCGGTTAAGGGTGATTTGACACCGATTAAACAGGAGAACCGGTGCCAGTTACTGTGGAAAACTAACCCTGAATGACACAAAATGAGCTTTGGGTCTCCCTTGTGATTGCACAAAGGAATTGGTTGGCCTAGAACTAAGGTATTAGGCTATTTGGGATAAACCCTGGATTTGGCGAAGGTTTTAATGGGGATATGGAGGGGTGAGTACTAAAGGAGGTCAATAGGTGGCTAAGAGAACAAAGGAAGACAATAAAATGATTAAATGAAAGAACCAGAGGAGTAAATTGTTCTACTTACTTCAAATTTGGTTCTAGGTGCCTGTGAGCGATGGATGAAGGTAAACTGTTAAGAGGTTGAATGCTGTTGAGGATCACCAAATGTTAGAAAGCTCCTACATGGGCTAAACATGTGCATTCCCTTTTACCCTAAAACGTTGGATCAAACCCCAAAACCCTAGGTGACCCTAAACCCCTGGATGGTTGCTGGCCGATTACTGGATGCCTATGCAAGAGAAAATGCTTGATCTCCTTCCTTACATGTGCGTTCTCGCAGAAACTTGCTCTAAAAAGATGTGTTATCTCTTAGGAAAATTCCCAATGTTTTCCAATCTCAAAAATAAGGTTGTTTTGGAGATTAAAAGGTGACTCGACCCTAAATTCCAAACCCTTAACCGGCGACGGTTATGGGTAACCGGTTATGGGTAACCCAAAACGGTCAAGGAAAGATTTTCTAGGTTTGAAACCTAAACTAGGCAGATCCCCTTGATTTTCTAGGATCTCAACCCTGTTGTTCACTTGCAGATCAGACTGGAAGCTTCTTAAACCCCTCAACATACCGGAGAACGTGGTTAGAAGGAACCCCTGTAGGCATTGATTTTTAGGGTTTGGGTAATTCTTAGTTAGTTATGGCAACTTACTAAGAATATGTATTAGGGTGAGTTGGCTTGGTGAGGTGTCTAAAGGTGAGGTGTAAGTGTGGGCATTATTTAAATTAAGAGATTTAAATAATAAATATTGTGAGGCTAATGAATTAATTTAATTAAATTAATATTAGTGGGGTGAAGGGGGCCATGGCTAGGTGAATGTGATGAAGGTATTTATTTGTTGAGGGACCAAAGGGGAGTGTGACCTAATTTTACTGTCTACATTTTACCCCTTTTTTGTTGCGTGGCTTGTATTGGTAAGCAATGCTAACAAAAATAAGATGTGGGTGCCCCATGTGTGGGTGAAGGTGATCCCCCTCAAACCAGGAATTGACAAGGCAGAAGGAAGAATCGGTGAGTGGTTTGATAACAGGTAAATATGAGAAAGGGAAAAGGTGGGGAGTGGGTGGAAAAAAGAAGAAGGTCGACTCGGGTAAACTAGGTAATGGGTTAGGGTCAAAGGTAGGAATGGTCAAACGCATGCACATGTATAAACTACAGCACATTATCAAGTTGAAGAGCAGGAAAACTCTACATTGTCTAAGGTCGATAGGTTCATCTAAACAAGGTTGAAGTGATTCTGGTATCCAAGGTATAGGATATGGTCAAGAAGCACAACGTAGGTGAGGTGCATGAATGTTTAGGTATGTTTAGGTACACCCAAGGTAGGGTCAGGATAAATAGTCACGGCAAGAGACAAGGTAAGGTCATTAGGTAAATCAACACTGGTAACATTGTCGTAAGGTATAGCGAACACATGGGGTCAAAGGTCACTAGCGATGGTCCAGGTCTAAATATCTAGGTCACGGCACAGGTAAGGCCGAGGTATGGGTACGATAATGAGTCCCCAAAGGAGGACAAGGGTAGGTAGTAAAGGATGAGGTTAGGAGGGTGAGATAAATAGTCAGGGTAAAGATTGGGTGAGGTAAATGGTCAGAGTAAAGGTTGGGGAGGTAAATGGTCAAGGTAAAGTGGAGGTGTAGAAAACAAGGAGGGATAGGTAGGGTAATAGGGTAAAATGTTGGGTTTTGTGCCAGATAGGGTGACCAATGCCGGTCAAGGGTAACTGACGTCGGTATAGTGAAACCAACCACGGTAAGGTAGGGCATGCGACCGATGCCGGTGAGGGGGAAACCGGTGTCGATTAGGTCGGGTTTGTTATAAAAACAAATAATCTGTGTTTGTTGTTATTCATTTGTCATTCAGCGAATTGAGAAAATGACAAAAGAGAGAGAAAAGAGGGAAAATTTTCCAGACAGAACGGAGTGTTGATTTGGTGCCGTGTGAACAGTGGGTGATTGATAGGTGAGAGGTGGGTCCACAGGATCGGTGCATGTGATTCGATTGGTTGGAGACGTAGGTGGAGATTTGGTGATGGCAGAGGCCGGAGAGGGATCGGGTGGGCCATTGGTGTAGCAGTTAGATGTGCCACTGAGATGACGGTAGCATGATGAGGTAAGTGTCCAACTCTAATTGTATTTGGTTAGATAGATTAGATGAGTTGCAAATTGTTTTTGTGGTTTTTGTTTTGGGTGGGGGAAAAAATAAAATATGAAAATGGGAGGGTAAAGTGGGTTAAATAGGAATAGGGAGAGAAATAAGTGGGAGAGGAGGGGAGGGGATGAGGTGTAAGGGAGGTGTAGGTGTTTTTAGGTGGGTAAAAGGGTCAAGGGGGGAATTTTTTGAGAAAGGGGGGTTTGGGGGTCGTAGGTTTTCACCGCGACAGTGACCAATGTCAGTCAGGTTTGGCTAGCGTTGGTAGTGTGTAACCGGTATCGGTCACTAAACAAGTGACTGATGTTGGTTAAGGGGTGATTAAGGTCAGTTAGAGATAACCGGCATCGGTCGGGTTTTGGGGGATAAGGGGCCAAAAGTGCCACAGGTTGGGTGATTAAGATGGGTAGGGGTAAAAGAGGGTGTTGGGAAATGATAGGGGCAAGTATGGGTGTGATAAATGTAGATTAATGTATTGTTCATATTGGATGCAGGGGAGAGATCAGCTACGTATGTGAGATAGGGTTCCACCCCTACTCGTGACAGTGCATGGCACAGTGACCCCTAAGTAGTTGCAGCATGTGGAGGTGATGGGCTTGAGTGGGGTTTGACACTATCGGCATGCGGTCCGGTAGCCTAGTTTGATGGTCACACTCATCGATAGATGGGATTCCGCAACCAACACGTTCCACCTATCGACAGGTGAGATCACTGTCACCCTAGAGGATGTGTTCAAGATTCTACGGCTACCCATATTGGGTACGCAGGTCTACTCTATCTCCTCTGAGGCCTTGAAGGAGCTGATGCTGATGGTGTTTGGTGAGGGGATGGCCGAGCTGACATTCCATAGTGCTAGCATTCACTATGGAGAGATGTACCTAGCCCGTCCTGAGGATAAGAGGCTAGTAGTTCTATTGATGGAGGCAGTGTGTTGCTTTGCACTACCATATGCAGAGGGTGGATGTTTTCCCCGATCATTGATGGGGGTACTCCATGACATGATGATAGATTAGACCCACTTTTCCTAGGCGCCAACATTCCTGGTGCAGCTATACAGGGAGTTATGGGCATATGGATGGTTGCACCAGTTCAACCTATGATGTACATTTATAATTCATTGCTAGTCTTATTAGCTCATAGTTTGTGTGTGGCCAATAGGGATGCCCCGAGCAGATGCATTCCCACCGATATTGGTGCAAGTGGGGTATAGGTGATGGGTTCCTGCTATAGGAGAGTAGAGATCAAACAGGCCCACACATGATGTGGCATATTTCTGACATTTATTGGAGGGGTTGTCCAGAGTGGACATTATATGGAGGCCGTATGTGGGATTCCCCTCATATAGGCATGTGCATGAGGAGCTAGCTGAGCTCCAGCTGGTGAGATGGATACATGGTTGCCATGCCAGGGAGAACGAGATGATCCCAGTTGATAGAGTCAGGCAGTAGTTTGGGCTATTACAAGACATACCTCCTCCCTTCTCATAGTATAGGAGAGATGACGCGAGAGGCCCTTACCTCTACTATAACCTACAGTGCCCAGAGGGTAGGAGGAGTAGGAAGTGGACCAAGGGATTGATGATGCCAAGGTCACAGAAATGTATAGATAGTGGTGGGCAGCCCATTTATGATCCATACCACCTAGACAGGGGGAATCTGGATCTAGCCACCATCACGGTGTAGAGAGATGCCCTATCGGGGCAGGTGGCTACTCCGATTACCCAGTTGGGTATGGTACAGACACAGCTTGCGAGCTCAGAGGCAGAGGTAGCAGGAGCTACATGTACAGGTGGCCAGTCTGTAGGCCCAGATGGTTGAGTGGTGGGAATGTAGACAGAGAGGAGGATGATGGTTAGTTGGTGGCTTTACAGGCACATGTGACATGGTTGTAGGGTTAGTTGGCCATAACTCAGGAAAATATTGGGGCCTTACAGGACTCAAATATAGGTACATAGGGATAAAGGAAACCACCACAGACACTAGGACAGGGTCCTAGTTTATAGGTAGGAGCAGCACAGGGGTCTCACGTAGGACAGGTACAAGGACCGAGGCCTATGGGGCCCACAACAAAGAACATGTTTACATCTAGGTTACCGGATGCCCTAAGTGAGGCTAGATACTACTAGGACTAGTTGATGGTGGCCAGGATAGACTTTCTATCCTATGTAGAGTACCAAGTACATAACAGGGATTCAGTGAGAGGACTAGATCCCATACTCACAATGTGTAGAGAACAGGGGGCATGATCGAGCTCTAAGGCCAGATCATAGAGAGGCTACCAAGGGCATCGATAGACTAGCTCTAGGTGAGGCGCCAGCAGGGACCTAGCCACCACCTCTAATGGGTGGGGAGATGTTAGCCAGTTGCTAGACAGTGTTCGAGGAGGCAGAGGGTACAGGAGATACAGATATGGAAGATATCCACTGAGATGCCTGATATATGGCTCTTGATTTTTGATGTATGGTAGTCATTTTTTTATATATACCGGCCTACGTGCCAAAGATAGCCGAAGAGATGTACGACAATGATTGTATATTTTGATTGTATATGAGACCGGCCTGCATGCTGAAGATATTTTGTATTGGTTTATTATTTGATTGTATATGAGACCGGCTTGTGTGCCGATGATTTATTTTGAGATGATGGACATGATGGGATATCCTGTGTATATTGTATTAAGATACACATTTATTTATATGATGAGATACATGAGATTCCTGATGATTTGTTGGTGTTGTGATGAGAATTTTAATTTTGTTGTCATGATATGGACAGAAACTTAGGTGAGTGAGGCATGATGGAGTCAGGTTGGTTTATGCATGGATCGAGTCAGGTTGGTTTAGGCATCGATTGAGTTCGGATGGTTTAGGCATGGATCAAGTCAGGTTGGTTTAGGCATGGATCGAGTCAGGTTTGTTTAGGCATGGTTGTGTTTTAAGTCTGTTAAAGTTGTGATTCATTATTTTGTGTAATGAATGATAAAAATGGGTCATGTGTGAGATGTGTTATAATATACGCATGATGATGGTAGAGAAATGGTAGTCATAATAAATGTATGTTGTGTTGATGATAAAAATTTGTTGCAACTTGTTCTTTGTGCAGTTTAATTTTCAATTTTTTGATATAAAAAGGAAACTACATATGGGACAAAATTTGATTTTAGGAAGATGAAAAGATGAATTGGTTAGTAGTAGAGAGTGTCTGAGCTAACCTCCAAGGGCCCCATGCCCTCAGATTTCTACCTACATAGTCTTGGTGAAAAGGGACCTCAGGCCAATGTAGTTCTCCCATAAGCTAGGGAAGATTATGAGGAGGTATGAAAATTAGTTGGTAGGTTTTAGGCATGATTGTGGGTTTAGGTTTGTTAGGTGTGTGTGAGTTTTGGGAAACTAGGTATAGGTGATTTTTATTGTGGTTGAAGAATAAGATTACCCCAAAGGTAAGGGTTGAGGACCAAGTGTTTGCATAAGGTAATCAATTTGTAATATAACGTGGTTTAAAAGATAAGAGGGAGGCAATAGAATGCCACCTGATTGGTTAGGATCATGCCAAGTAGGTCTTACCTTAGAGGAGGTAATGAATGTAAGACCCTAAAGAACATTACATGATGGATTTTTCTAAAGGTGAATAATAGGCACATGATCACCAAATGTCATAGTTTCTAAGAGGTCCCTTGAGGTGGTAGGAAATGGGAGTGTGAATGGTGAGAGGGGTAAAAGGTGGTTAATTTTTTATGTGGCATGAGGTAGCATGCTCTTTGGGCAAGAGATCTAAGGTCACAATGGGCAAGCCCACGACTAAAATATTTTCTATGTTGACTTGTATTTGAGATAGAATGATCAATGTGGGAAGTCTATATGGGATGAGTAAATTAACTCCTTGAGGTCTTCGTGAATATAATAGATGCGGGAATCTTTAGATTCTCCGTCTCCATTTTCTTTTTGGGAAGAGCATTAAATAGTTGTCCTTCGAGGGAGCTAGTCTATTTATAACAACAATTGTAGAGAGGAAGATGTCCTTTTGAGGGAGTCATCTTTTTATCAAAAATTTGACTCAAGTAGTTGGCTCCCATGTGAGGGATTTGAAGTCATGGACAAGACCAAGGTGAAGAATAGGACTCTTGTTTAGAAAGCAAGGTGAAATGATCATGGTATTTCATATAAAGGTATACAAAAAGTATGCATGAGAATCATGCTATGTGCAGTTCCGTGGTACACATATTCAAGAGAAGATAATAAGTGATAGGTACACACATGATTCTTTTTTAATTGTTGGTGAGGTGTAATAAGTGGATAGCACTCAAGGGATGAGCATGGAAAGAGGAAAAAGGTGAGTTAACACTAAAAGTCAATAGTAGAAAGGTCAAAGATGCAAGGCATTAAGGGGCTCAGGTTCAGGTTTACCATCGAGTGAAGATAAATGATAAGCACCTGATCCATAAGTATAGGTCATGGTGTATGGTCCAAGCCAATTAGGAGAAAAAATTGCCTCGTTTACTTTTTTCTACTTTTGTTACGTGTTGATTTTCTTTCAAGACAAGATCACCAACATGAAAGGTTCATTCATGGACATGTTTATCATAGACACGTTTGATACATTTTTTATAAACTTGAAGGTGGTCAAGGTTGTTAAGACTACATTTTTATAATAACTCAATTTGTGCTAAACGGTCCTAAAGAAATTCGTCATCATTGAGCATGTCATGGAGAGAAATGTGGAGTGAGGGAATCTAGACATCAAGAGGTAGAAAAGTATCTGTATCATAGACCAGAGAAAAAGGTTTGGCAGTAGTGGAAGTATGGATACTAGTGCGGTATGCCAGTCCTTCCCAATATCATTAACCACTTTCATGAGAATTTTATTTAAGGTTTTGTTAGTGGATTCGGATTGGCTGTTGGTTTATGGGTAATAAGGTGACGAGAAACTTAACTGAATGCTGAAGGCGTCACAAATTTTTCACAATTTTTTTATTTTTGAATTATTTTCCATTATAAGTGATGAGACGATGAGGAACACCAAAGTGAAAAATGATGTGATGATTGATGAACTCACATATTCTCTCAGCTTTCATGTAGATGAGTGGTATGGCTTCAACCCATTTTTTGTATTATTTTGTAGCGGTGATGATCCATTGATGTCATTGGGAAGAATGGGGGTTGATCTCTCCGATAAAATCCAAACCTCATTGAGAGAAGGGCCAAAGGTCACGGGTGACCTGTAAGGCATGACTGGGTGTATGATGAAGGTTGGCATGTTGTTGGAATTTTATACAATGCTTGACATAGTCACAAGAATCATAGTTAAGGGTTGGCCAATAATAGCCTAAGTGAAGAATACGATTAGCAACAGTAAGGCCATTGAAGTCACCTCCACATATGCCATCATGCACTTCCTTAATGGTATAAGGAATTTCAAAAATCATGAGGCATCATAAGAGAATACCATCAAAGCCACACTTATAGAGGAGGGCCCCCATGATGACGTAATGAGAGACCTTTTTAAGGAAGGCACGTTTTCCATTACGCGTGAGATCAGGAGGTAAGATGGAGAGAGAAAGATAGTCATAATATTGTTTATACCAAAGGTCACTTGGGTCAAAGGTGACGATTCCAATGGAGTAAACATCATGAGGTAAATGACAGGGTGATTGGAGTCATTATATGGTGACAAATATTTTAGAATTGGTAGGCGAAGTGGGTATTTGAGAAGCCAAGTATGCCATGGTATCCATAAATTTTTATGTTGAATGGGGGATGGTTTGAAGGGCATAACGATCAAATGTGGTCAAAATTATGTCTACATGATGTTTATACTTTTTAAGTATCTCATTGTGACATTGGTATATACCATTGACTTGGTTTATGACCAATTGGGAATCATCAAAGATGTCGATTGATTTGACATCTAGGGTGTAGGTGGCTTGGAGACCTAATACGAGTTCTTCGTATTTAGAAATGTTTGTTTGTACAATCAAAATCTAGTTTGAAAGACAAAGGCATGGGCTCACCATTAAGTGGAATAAGGATAATACCAGCCCCACCCCCACGTTGACACTTGGAACCATTGAATAAAAATGTCATTTGATAGGCAGGTTTGTCGCCAGAAAGGGTAGACATTGACTCATCTGGAAAGTCAAAATTAGAGGGTTGATCCCCAAAAATAGGTGCTTCAGCCAATTGGTCAGTGATAGCTTGGCCCTTGATGGAATTTTGATGAATAAATTCATCATCAAGGTTAGATAAAAGCATAAGCCAGTGTGTGGCACATTTATTTTGATAAGGTTTGGCATATATGATGTGTAAGGGGTTGGTGTTTGTCACAACATAGGTTTTTTGGTTGAGTAGATAATGGTGGAGTTTTGTGGTAGCAAAAACTAAGGCTAAGTAAAAATTTTTGGGATGGGTGTATCAAGTTTCGTAATCCAAAAGAATATGGCTTATGTAATAAATTGTCTGTTCCCTGTGTTGTTCATCACAATGAGCAAGCATGGCCCCTAAGGAATGATCGGTAGCTGAGATTTATAGGTAGATGGGTTGATCATCTTTAGGTGGGATGAGTACGGGTGGTTGGAGAAGGTATTTTTTTAAGGCCTCAAAATATTTGTGGCACTCATCATCCCATTTAAAGGAGACATCCTTCTTGAGAAGATGATGAAATGGTTGACACCGATCAAATAGTTGTGAAATGAAATGGAGAATAGACTACAACTTACCTTGCAGGATATGGAGTTGCCCAAGGTTAGTGGGCGAAGGAATTTCTAGAATGGCCTTGAATTTAACAGGGTCAACTTCTATACCACATAGGGAGACAATAAATCCCAAGATTTTTCCTGAGAGGACCAAAAATATGCACTTCTTGGGCAAAAGGTGATTGTAATATTTAATGAGGTAGTCAAAGATGGTTGTTAGGATGGTGAGGTGCTCGAAGTGGTGTTTAGATTTAGCTAGGAGATGATCCATGTAATCTTCCAATATATGATGCATGATGTCATGGAATATGTAAGTCATAGCCCACTGATATGTGGCACCAGCATTTTTAAGGCCAAATGGCATGACTCAATATTAGAAGGTACCCAAAGGGGTGATGAATGTGGTTTTATGTTGATCCTCTAAGGAAAGCAAGATTTGGTTATAACCTGAGAAACCATCCATGAATGATAGCATCCCATGACCACTAGTAAGGTCCACCAGTTGCTCAATAACGAGTAGAGGGAAGTCATCTTTAGGGTAGGATAGGTTGAGGTCACACAAATATGTGAAAATGTGGAGTCCCTCTATCACTTTAGTGATAGGGACAATGTTAGAAATCCAACCAGGATAATCAATTGGTAAGATGAAGGAAACAAAAATAATGTGTTGATGTTCTTCTTTGATGAGAAGGCCAATGCGAGGGTGTATTTTCCTCAGTTTTTGTTTAACAGGTTTGGCATCGGGAATGGTTACGATATTTTGGACCACTATGGTGGGGGTCAATACCAGGCATGTCTACGTAAGACCAAGAAAACACATGGTTATGATCTTTGAGAAAATAAGTGATGGCTTCCTGTTCAGTAGCATCTACAGATTGACCGATCTTTAGGATGTGTGGGTCATCCCGAGTATTAATGTTGATCTCGATATTCAATTCATTCAACATGCTTTGCATTTCAGAGGGTAATGACCAGTGAATATATGATTTTTTTTACACCATGGTAGGTGAGTATAGATTCATCATCCTGACATTGAATGATGTTAATTGAAGGCACGTATCATCCTTGATCATTTTAGGATACATGAAGGGAAGAGAGGAAGAAGCCTCACCCTCGCGTTGATAAGTAAGAGGTCCTAAGGAAATGGTGTTTATGAAAAAAAGAAGTTAGGAGGGATGGATCCTAGATCTGTTGACTCTGTCAGAAAAGGTGGTGATGGTGGTGAAGAAGGTGGAGAAGTGCTGATTTCCTTAATGAGTTCTATGCAGACCTGTTCAGTTGGTGGTTCAAGAAAGCTGATACCACTACAGTCGTTATGTTTGTGGGTAGTACATGGAATAATAGTATGGTTTCCTTGCTCGTAAAATCCAAAACCAAAACCCTTCCACACACATTGGTGTAGGAAGGTGTGGGAAAAATGGTGATTAGTGAGTGACTAGAAGTCAACAGAAAATGGGTGGGTTTGTGACGGTGGTTTGGGTGTGTAAGTGGTAGTATCAAGTCCCCCATAGGTGAGACTAGTACAAAGGTGAAGAGGACCATAAATGAGGTGTTATACTATGTGGTGATCATAGAAAGGATGTTGGTGAAGATTTCCATACTCTTATGGAGTAAGGAATGTGTTAACACTATATAGGTGATATTCTCCAGAGTGAGGCGTTGAAAAATTCCTTTTAAGGGATCGGTGGTTGGTATGTGGGTAGCTAGATAGATGTTGTGTCAGAGGTCAATCTGGAGGTGGAGCTAATGGATTGGGAGGATGATGGGTTGGCCATGGAGGTTGTGGCAGCGGTAGGAATGGAGGAGGTATGTGTGGTTGAGGTAGTGACTATACTGGTAAGTGGAGGTGTAGATGAAGTAGTAGTGGTCATGGAGGTAGATGTTGTAATGGGTATAAGCACATCATTGGGTTGATAAAGCATGTTTCATGTTTTAAAAGGTGATGGATCAGTTGGAATAATATAGGTATGTCCTCCATGCTCAAAGTTTACACATCGATGGAAAGTGGAAGGAACACAACCCATGACACGAATCCAGGGTCTACCAAGCAATAGGTTATGTTGAAATTCCCCCTCAAAGACATAAAATAACTTTGGAATAGTACGAGGTCCCATGCGATCATGGAGGATGATGGTGCCTAGTGTAGAGGTCATAGTGTCATTAAATGAACACAACATGATAGGATTTTTATACATGTAATTATCAAGTATGCACATTTGAGCCAATGTATGGGATGAAATTATATTAATTCTTACACCCCCATCGATCATAACATGTCTTACATGTATATCATTGATGTCAACAGAGATGAAGAGAGCTGGGTCTGGGTCATTAGTTTGGTGTGGTGCGATCTCTTCCTCTGAGAAGCTAAGGGAGGCTACTTGGTGAGTAGGGTGAGGTGTGGATAAAGGTGGAAATTTGGTGAGAGAGGCTACATGATGGGGTATGATAATAGAGGCTATGGGTGTAGGGTCATTGAGTAAAACCTCAATTGATTACAAGCTTTCCATGAGAGCTTAACGATGGGATTATGATGTTTGGATGAGGTCATATAAGGATATTTTGACAAAGGATTTGTGTATTTATTTGAGCATGAAATGATGTGTGATCCCATTAGAAATAGGATATGTGGGGCCACGAATAGTAATTTTAGGTGTGGGTGCAGATGGTATGTTGGGTATAGAATTCGTTGGTGAGTCAGTTGCCTTTTCCTTTCCTTTTTCCTTCTTAGCATGGGTGGAAACATGGATCATGTTGATCTGAGGTGAGTTGGTAAATGGAGAAGGTGTAGGATGAGTGGTATAATGACATGACGAGATAAAACCTACCAAGGGAAAAAATCCTTGTGAATTTAGCTGGATGTAATGATATTTAGGTGATGCTGTGGCAAGTTTTCGGAAGTGAACCATGATAATTTTGAATCTTAGGGGTGGCTTTAAGAGTTAAGGGGATGGAGTTCATGGTTGTTGAGTAGAAAGTGAGGGAAGGAATATGGAAATGGGTGTTGGTGAAACAAGGTCATCATTGAGAAGATCATCATCATCAACGTTTTCTTCAGGAGGACACAACTAGATAAGAATGGTTTTCAAAGCCTTGCAGTTCTCCACATTGTGCCCTGGAACATGATCGTAGGCACAAATTTTAGTGTCATCGAACCCTTTTGGCTTGGGTTTGAGGGGGTCATAAAGTTGAAGTAGTGGTAATGTGATGACATAAGTCTTAAGGAGGTTGGGTAATTATTTGGCCTAGGACCCTGCTAGTGGGTTGCAATGGGAAGTGAAAGTGGGTTTGGGCATAGGTGCGGCTGATTGTTGAGGAATGGTCTTTGCAGGGGGGAGTGGGTTAACCTATGGTTTTGGGTGCTAGATTAGTCTTGGGTGTTGGTAGTGTTTTCTTTGGTAGGGGTATGGTAGATAAATGGGTAGGAGGGTGTATGGTTGTTTTGACTACCTTATTTTAGGGTAGCAAATTTTTTTCTTTGGGTTGCACCTTCTTAGGTAAACGTGATAGGGGTGTATAAGATCTAGAGGGAAAAGTGGATGGGGGAAGAGGTTGAGTTACCTAGGGGGATAACAGAGGTGATGTGAATGTAGATGATGTGGGTTATGCATAGGGTGTGAGGGATAAAGACTAAAGTGTCGTGGGTAGTGAAGAAGTTGCTGAGGGTATTAGAGGTATGGGTGGTAAAGATGCTATAGGTGAAGTTGTAAGTCATGTCAGGTTCTTGGTTGTGTTAGAGGTTTGTAAGGAAGTAATGGACTATTTTTTTTGGTTTATTGATGAGTGGAAGTTTCTTCACCGTGTTGGAATGGTTGAAGGTCTTAGGACGAATGTAAAGGGTTGAGGTGACCTAGGTAATGACGAATGTAAAGGGTGAAGGTGATAGGGTGTATGAGATCTAGAGGGAAAAGCAGATGGGGGAAGAGGTTGAGTTACCTAGGGGGATAATAGAGGTGTTGTGAATGTAGGTGACATGGGTCATGCACAGGGTGTGAGGGACAAAGAATGAAGTGTCGTGGGGTAGTGAAGAAGTTGCTGAGGGTATTAGAAGTATGGGTGGTAAAGATGTTATAGGTGCAGGTGTAAGTCATATCAGGTTCCTGGTTATGTTAGAGGTTTGCAAGGAAGTAATGGACTATTTTTTTTGGTTTATTGATGAGTGGAAGTTTCTTCACCGTGTTGGAAGGTTGAGGTCTTAAGAAGAATGTAAAGGGTGAAGGTGATGAATCTGTGACTGGTATAGCCGAAGTATGGGTTCTATAGGCTTGCTTATTTTGTTTGGGTGCTAGAGTAGGTTTGATGTTGAATTTTGAGGATGTAGCTAAATCTAGTTTGATAGGTGGATGAGTAAGGCTGGTGGTTGGGGTTACCCCTAAGGTAGTAATAGGTTTAGTCAAGGAAGATGATGTAGGTGTGGGTTTTAAGGAAGATGATGTAGGTGTGGGTTTTGATTTAAATGTATGTTGGGTTATGGGTGAGGGTGTATGTTGAGCTGTGATGGGTGTCGTGGAAGAAGTTGTGATAGAGGTGGTTGTGCTTGGTTCCATTGGTTGAAATATTTTTGGGTAGATAGTGGAAGTTTTGTCACCTACATCTTAGATGTTTCTTTGAATATTGATGAAACAGATAGGGTAACGGGCATAGGAGGAATACCTGTTGGAATGTTGGATGATGGGTTGTTGTGTGCGTGTTGACTCCTTGATCCACAACTGATCGTGAGAGCTTCCTTTTGGCTAGGAGGAACTACGTGAAATGAAAAGCAAGACCACCAGATAGAATTAAACAATATATGTCATGGAATGCCTAGCATGTGCTAGATCTGGGAAGTGTGATACTTCATAGATGGTTTTTAATCCATTGTTTAAAACAATTTAATGCTGGTAAAGAAGTAAATCCTATTGTAATTTGAAATGATTTAGGTATCTCACTTAAAACACAATAAGAAAGATATAATTTAATAGGATAGGTTTAAATAAGATTTGAAGGTCAGGTAGTTGTTTTTGGGTCTCTGTAGGTATGAAAAAGGTCTCAGGGAGGTCACAGGTGAGTAAGGGTGATGTGGGAATAGGTGGGTAAGTCACTGTTCTAGGCTGTATTGGTAGATACAGTGACCGATGTCAGTTAAGGGTGATTGACGCCGGTTTGGGAGTAGTGCTGGTTACTATAGATAACTTGGAATGCCACAAAATGAGCTTTAGATCTCCATTATGACTGCACAAAGGACTAGGTCAGTTGAAGTGAGGTATTAAGTTGTTATGGATGGGATATGATGAGGTTTTAATAGGGATGTGGAGGGGGGGGTATTATAATGAGGTCAATGGGTGGCTAGGGGAACAAATGATGAAAATACAATAATGGAATAAGTGAACCAATGGAGTAAACTATTCTACTTAATTGGAATTTGGTTCTGGATGATTTTGATTGAGGAATAAAGGTGTTGGTAAGAGGATAAATTCTATGGAGGATCACCCAACATTAAGGTGCTCTTGCATGGGCTGCATGTACTCTCCTTCTTACCTGATTGGATCAAATATTTTCTAGGGTGAGTGTTGGATGGTTGTTGGGTGAATGTTGGATGTATGTACAAGAGAAAATGCTTGATCTCCTTCCTTGCATGTGTGTTCTCACTGAAACTTGTTCTTTAAAGATTTGATATCTTTCCAGAATGCGTAAAATTTTTCCAACCTCAAAAATAAGGTTTTTTTGGGGGTTAAAGGTTGACTGACGGTGGTTCCATCTCAACTGGTGTCGGTTAAGGGTAACTGGCATCGGTCAAGGTGGGATTTCCTAGGTTTACTAAACTAGGTAGATCTCCTTAATTTTTCTGGGATCTTGTGTCATTTTACCCACAGATTAGACTGGAAGCTTCTTGTAAGCATGTCAGAATGTGGTTAGAGGGAATGGAGGCATTGATTTTTAGGGTTTGGGTAAGACTTAGTTAGTTGTGGCAACTTACTAAGAATAGGTCTTAGGGTGAGGTGGCTTGATGAGGTGTCTAGGTGAGGTGTATGTGTGGGTATTATCTAAATTAAGATATTTAAATAATAAATATGGTGATGATAATGAATTAATTTAATTAAATTAATATTAGTGGGGTGAATGGGGCCATGGTTAAGTTAATGTGATAAAGGTATTTATTTTTCAAGGGACCAAAGGGGAGTGTGACCTAAGTTTAGTGTCTATATTTTGACACTTTTTGTTGCGTAACTTCTATTGGTAAGCAATGCTAACAAAAAAAAAAATTGGTTGCCCCATTTTTGGGTGAAGGTGATCCCCTTCAAACTAGGAACTAACAAGGTAGAAGGAAAAAGTAGTGAGTGGTTTGAAAAAAGGTGAATGAGACGAAGAGGTCGGTGAATAACGGGGGGATAAAGGAAGCAAGGTCTACTTGGGTAATATAGGTAATGGGTCAGGGTCAAAGGTAGTAACAGTTAAATGCACACACACATATAAACTACAGCATGCTACCATGTTGAAGAGCAGGAAAACTCTACATTGTCTAAGGTCGATAGGTTTATCCAAACAAGGTCAAAGTGATTCCAGTATCCGAAGTGTAAGATATCGTCAGGAAACACAATGTAGGTCAGGTGTAGGAATTTTTAGGTATGTTTTGGTACACCAAATGTAGGGTCATGATAAATAGTCATGGAAATAGGCTAGGTAAGGTCTTTAGGTCAACAACATAGGTAATAGTACCACAAGGTATAGTGAATACATGAGGTCAAAGGTCACTAGCGATGGTCTAGGTCAAAAAATCTAGGTCACGACATGGGTAGGGCCGAGGTATGGGTACAATAATGAGTCCCCAAAAGAGGAAGAGGGTAGGTGATAAATGATGAGTTATGGAGGGTGAGGTAAATGGTCAAGGTAAAGGTAGGGTGGGGTAAATGATCAAGGTAAATGTTGGGTGAGGTAAAAAAATATGGAGGGATAGGCATGGTAATAGGGTAATTTTTTTTTTGGGTTTTTGTGTAAGAGAGGGTGACTAATGCCGGTCAGAGGTAACCAATGCCAGTATAGTGCAACTGACCACGTTAAGGTAGGGCACATGATTAATTCCGGTGAAGGTAAAACCGGTGTCGGTTAGGTTGGGTTTGTTATAAAAACAAAAAATTATGTTTTTTGTTATTCATTTGTCATTTAGAAATTTGAGAAAACAAAAAAGGAGAGAGAAAAAAAGAAAATTGTCTAGATGAAATAGAGTGGTGAGTTGGTGATCTGAGGAGTGGGTGATTCATTGTTGAGAGGTGGGTCCACAAGATCGGTGTGTGTGATTCGATTGGTTAGAGACGTGGGTAGAGATTTTGTGATGGCAGAGGACGGAATCACCATGACGCTGGAAACACGATGAGGTAATCATCCAACTCATGTTGTATTTTGTTAGATAGATTAGGTGATTTGTAAATTTGGTATTTGGGTTTTTTTTAATTATGGGTGGGGAAAAATAAAATTGGGAAGATGGGAGGGTAAATTAGGTTGAATAGGAGGGGGGAGAGAGATAGCTAGGAGAAGAGGGGAAGGAATGAGGTTTAGGTGATTTTAGGTGGGAGAAGTGTCAAGGTAGGAATTTTTTGAGAAGGGGGGTTTGGGGGTTACGGGTTTTCATCGTGATAGTGACTGGCGTCATCAGGTTGAACTGGCATCGGTATTATTGAACTGGTATCGGTCACGAAACAAGTGACTGATGTTGGTTTAGGGGTTATCAGGGTTAGTTAGAGAGAACTAGAAATGACTAGGTTTTGGAGAGTAAGGAGCCAAAAGTGATGTAGGTTAGGTGGTCAAGATGGGTAGGGTTAAAATAGGGTCCAAGAAAATGATAGTGGGTGAGTATGGGTGTGATAAATTTAGAGTAATGTGTTTTTGGTGTTGGATGCATGGGAGAGATTACCTATGTGTGCAGGATAGGGTTCCACCCTTGCTCATGATAGTTCACAATGCAATAAACCCTGAGGAGCTATAACATCTGGAGGCGGTTGGCCTGAGTGGGGTCTCATGTTATGGGCATGTATTCTAGAAGCCTAGTTTGATGGTCACACTCATCGATAGATGGGATTCCACGACCAACATGTTCCACCTACCGACGGGTGAGATCACAGTCACCCTGGAGGACATGTTCAGGATTCTACTGCTACCCATATTGGGTACACAAGTCTACTCTATCTCCTTTGCAGTCTCGGAGGAGATGTTGTTGATGGTGTTTTGAGAGCAGATGGCCAAGCTGACCTTCCATAGCACCATCTTGCGTTATGGAGAGATGTACCTAGCTCATTCAAAGGAGATGAGGCTAGTAGCTCTATTCATGGAGACAATGTACTACTTTGCACTACGAGATGTAGAGGGTGGGTAGTTTCCCCTATCTTTGATGGGGGTATTACATGACATGATGATAGACCAGACCAACTTTTCATGGGTGCCAACATTCCTAGTGTAGCTATATAAGGAGTTATGGCCATATGGATAGTTACGCAAGTTCAGACTGTACTATACCTTTTTACTGCACTGTTTGGCATATGAACGCATTGTCTATGTGTGGCCAACAGGGATTCCCTGAGTAGATGCATTTCCATTGAGATTGGTGAGGGTGGGGTACAGGTGAAGGGTGCTTGCTATTGGAGAGTGGAGATAATACAGGCCCACACATGATGTGGCCTATTTCTAGTATTTATTGGAGGTTTTTTCCGGAGTAGACATCATATGGAGGCCGTATGTGGACTTCCCATCATATAGGCATATGCATGACGAGCTAGTTGAGTTGCAGCTACTGAGATTGATACAGGGTTACCATGTCAGGGAGTATGAGATGATGCCAATTAACAGAGCTAGTGGCAGTTTGGGCTGCTACAAGACATACCTCTGCCCTCACTGCAGTACAAAAGAGATGATGTGGAGAGGCCCTTACCTTTACCATAGCTGACAGTTCCCATAGGGAAGGAGGAACAGGAATTTGACAGGTGGATTAATGATGCGAGGGTTACAGACAGATATAGATTATGGTGGGCGACACATTTATGAGCCATACCACCTAGAACGGGGCATCCGGATCTAGCCACCATCATGCTGCAAAGATACGCCCTATAGGGGTAGGTGGCTACTCTGATTACCAAATTGAGTACGGTGTAGACACATCTTACGAGCTTCAAGGTAGAGGTGATTGAGTTACATATTCAGGTGGCCAATCTTTAGGCCTAGATGGCCAAGGGTGGGGATGGATATGGAGAAGGAGATGATGGTTGGGTGGCTGCCTTACAGGAATATTTTATAGGGTTGCAAGGCTAATTAGCCACAACTCAGGCACATCTTGGGGCCTTATAAGATTAGATACAAGCACATGGGAAGAGGGCACCACCACAGGCACCAAAATAGGGTCCCAATTCACATGCAGGAGGGGGACAAGGTTCCACAGGATAGGTATAGGGGCTGAGGCCTATGGGGCCACCACACACCATGCATATGTCCAAGTTACAGGATGCCCTAGGTGAGGTTGGATACTACAAGGACCAGTTGATGGTGGCCGGGATAGAATTTTTATCCTTTGGAGAGTACTGGGCATAGTAGGACTTGAGTGAAAGGACTAGATCCTAGACTCACAGTGTAGAGAGCATAGGGGGCCATCGAGCTCCGAGGCCAGAACATGGAGAGGCCACTAGCTCACGGAGACCAGATCCAAGTGAGGCACTAGTAGGGACTCAGCCACCACCTATGATGGGTGGGGAGATGTTAGCAGGTCACTAGATAAGGGCCGAGGAGGTAGAGGGTACATGTGATATAGATATGGACGATATCCGCTGAGATTCTTGATATATGGCCCCTACTTTTTGATGTATTATAGTCTTTTTTGGATATATACTGGCCTACGTGCTGAGAGATAGTGAGGATGTATGAGAGTTTGTATTGATTTATTATTTTATTGTATATGAGACCGGCCTGCGTGTGGATGAAATTTTGTATTAAATATTGGCCTACATGCCTATGATTTTGAGAAAGATATGATGGGATATCCATGTACATTGTATTGAGACACATATTTATTTATATGATGAGATGGATGAGATTTGTGATTTTTTGGTGTTTTGAGGGGACTTTTGATTTGTTGTTGTGATATGGATAGAAATTATGTGAGTTAGGCATGATGGAGACAGGTCGGTTTAGGCATGGATCGAGTCAGGTTGGTTTAGGCATGGATCGAGTCAGGACTTAGGCATGGTGGATTTAGGTTGGTTTAGGCATGGTGGATTCACGTTTGTTTAGGCATGGTGGAGCTAGGTTGGTTAGTGTTATGATTCATTAATTTGGGCAATGAATGATGATATGGGTCATGTATACGATGCTTTATAATAAATGTATGATGATGGCAGAGAAATGGTATTCGTAATAAATGTATCTTGTGATGATGATAAAAATGTTTAGCAAATGTCATTTGTTTGGTTTAATTTCCAATTTTGACATAAAAAAAGGAAACTAAGTAGGGTAAAATGTGATTTAGGAAGATGAAAGATGGATTGGTTAGGGTAGAGAGTGGCTGAGCTAACCTCCAAGGGCCCCATGCCCTCGGAGTGCTACCTACATAGTCCAGTGAAAAGGGACCTCAGGCCTGATGTAGTTCTCCCATAGCTAGGGAAGAATATGAGGAGGTATGAAAATGAGTTGGTAGGTTGTAGGCATGTTGTGGGTTTAGGTCTTCTAGGTGTGGGTGGGTTATAGGAAAATTAGTATAGGTGATGTTGATTGTGGCAAAAGAAGAAGATTACCCCAAAGGTAAGTGTCGAGGACCAAGTTCTGTATAATGTAATCAAAACGTAAATAACAGAAGTTTAAAAGATAAGAGGAGGCAATAAAGCCACCTGATTGGTTAGGATCATTTTGAGTAGATCATACCGTGGAGGAGGTGATGAACGTAAGACCCTAAAGACATTTCATGATTGATTGTTCTAAGGTGAAAAGTAGTCACATGATCACCAAATATCTTGGTTTCCAAGAGGTCCCTTGAGGTGGCAGGAAAGGGGAGTGGGATGGTGAGAAAAGTGAAAGGTGGGTAAATTTTTATATGGTATGAGGTGGTATGCTCTTTGGGCAAGAGATCTGAGGTCACAATGGGCAAGTCCATGACTAAAAATATTTCTATTTTGACTTGTATTTGAGATAGACTGATCGATGTGGGAAGTCTATATGGGATGAGGAATTTAACTCCTTGAGGTCTTCGTGAAGCTGATCGATGTGGGAAGCTTCCACTTTTCTCTTCTTCATTCTTTTTTTTTTTTTAGCTTTACATAGTTGTCCTTCGAGGGAGCAGTCTATTTACAAGCACGATTATCGAGAGGAAGATGTCCTTTTGAGGGAGTCATCTTTTATTAGAATTTTGACTCAAGGAGTTGGGTCCCATGTGAGGGATTTGAAATCATGGACAAGACCAAGTTGAAGAATAGGAATATTGGTCAAAAAGTAGGGTGAAACAACCATGGGATATCATCTAAAGGTACATGAAAATTATCCATGAGAATCATATTATGTGCAGTGCTATGGTACACACATTAAAGAGAAGGTGACAAATGACGGGTACTAATATGATCCTTGTTTAATCATTGGTGAGGGTATAAAAATTGGATAGCACTCAAGGGACAAGCATGGAAAGAGGCAAAAGGTGATGTAGGACTAAAAGTCAATAGTATAATGGTCAAAGATGCAAGGCATTAAGGGGCTTAGGTTCATGGGTTTACCATTGAGTGAAGTTAAACGATAAGCACTTGATCCGTAAGTATGGGTCACGATGTATGGTCCAAGCCTATTAGGAGAAAATTTGCCTTGTTTAATTTTTTCTTCTTTTGTTACATGTTGATTTTCTTTCAGTACAAGGTCACCGACTTGGAAGGTTCGTTCATGGAAACGTTTTTCATAGGCATGTTTGATACATTTTTGGTAAACTTGAAGGTGGTTAAGAGAATTAAGATGATGTTTGTATAATAACTCAAGTTGTAGCTAAACAGTCCTAACAAAAGTCATCATCATTGATCATGTCATGGAGAGAAATGCGAAGTGAGATGAATCTAGACTTGTGAGAGGTAGAACTAGCCTCTGTACCGTAGACCAAGAGAAACTGGTTTGGCAGAAGTGGAAGTATGTGAATACTAGTGCGGTATGCCCATAAGGAAAAAGGAATGTGTATATGCCAGTTTTTTCCAGTATCACTAACCACTTTCATAAGAATTTTTTCTAAGGTTTTGTTAGTGGATTTGGCTTGGCCATTGCTTTGTGGGTAATAAGGTGAGGAGAAACTTAGCTGAATGCCAAAGGCATCGCAAAGTTTTCACCATGTTTTGTTTTTAAATTGTTTTTCATTGTCAGTGATGAGGCGATGAGGAAGACCAAAGTGACAAATGATGTGATGATTGATGAACTCGCATATTTTCTTGGCTTTCATGGAGATTATTGGTATGGCTTTGACTCATTTTTTGTAGTATTCGGTAACGGTGATGATCCATTGATGTCATTGGGAAGAATGGGTGTTAATCTCTCCAACAAGATCTAAACCCCATTGAGAGAAGGGACAAAGGTCACGGGTGACCTATAAGGCATGACTGGGTGTATAATGAAGGTTTGCATGTTATTGGTATTTTATAAAAAGTTTGATGTAGTCGCAACAATCAAGGTTAAGGGTCAGCCAGTAATAGCCTAGGGAAAGGATACACTTAGCAACAGCAAGGCCACTGAAGTGACCTCCACATATGCCATCATGAACTTCCTTAATGGTATAAGGAATTTCAGAACTCGTGAGGCATCGTAAGATAATACCATTAAAGCCGCACTTATATAGGAGGCCCCCCATGATGACATAACAAGATACCTTTTTAAGTAAGACACGTTGTCCATTACGGGTGAGATCAGGGGGTAAAATGGAGAGAGAAAGATAGTAAAAGTATTTTTTATACCACAGGTCGCTCGGGTCGGGGGTAGTAGTTCTAATAGAGTAAATGTTGTGAGGTAAGTAAGAGGGTGATTAGATTCATTGTATGGTGACAAAGATTTTAGAATTGACGGGCGAAGCAGGTATTTGAGAAACTAAGCAGGCCATGAGTGATAGCATCTCGTGACCAGCAGTAAGGTCGACTAGTTGGTCAATACCAGGTAAAGGGAAGTCATCTTTTGGGTAGGCTAGGTTGAGGTAATGGAAATCCATGCAAATGTGGATTCCCCCTGTCACCTTAGTGATAGGGACAATGTTATAAATCCAACGAGGATAATCAATGGGTAATATGAAGGAAACAAAAATAAGGTGTTGAAGTTGTTCTTTGACGAGAAGGGTAATGCGAGGGTGCATTTTCCTCAACTTTTGTTTGATGGGTTTGGCATCAGGAATGGTTATGATATTGTGGACCATTATGGTGGGGTCAATACCGGGCATGTCTGTATAAGACCAAGCAAAAGTGTGGTTATGATCTTTAAGAAAAGAAGTGATGGCTTCTTATTCAGCAGAGTCCAAAGATTGGCCGATCTTTAGGATGTGCGGGTCGTCCTGAGTATGAATGTTTATTTTGATAGTCAATTCATTCAACATGGTTTGTGTCTTAGAAGGTAATGACTGATGAATATATGATTCTTTTGCACCAAGGTAGGTGAGTATAGATTCATCATCCTGACATTGGACAATGTTAATTGAAGGTGTATCAGCATCGATCATTTCAGGATACATGAAGGGAAGAGAGGAAGGAGCCTCGCCCTCACGTTGGTAAGTCAAAATCCCAAATGAAATGGTGTTTATGAAAAAAAAAATTAGGATGGATAGATTCAGGATCCATCGACTCCGTCAGAAAAGGTGGTGATGAAGGTGGAGTGGGTGAAGAAGGTGGAGAAGGGTTCATGTCCTTGATGAGTTCAATGCGGGTCTGTTTGGTAGGTGGTTCAAGAAATCCGATACCACTACGGTCGTTATGTTTGTGGGTGGTACATGGAATAATAGTATGGCAGCCTTTCTCATAAAATCCAAAACCAAAACCCTTCCACACACATCGGTGTAGGAAGGTGTGGGAAAAATGATGATTGGTGAGAGACTGGAAGTCAATGGAAAATGGGCGGATTTGCGACGATGGTTCGGGTGTGTACGTGGTAGTATCAAGTCCCCCATAGGTGAGACTGGTACGAAGATGAGGAGGACCATAAAGGAGGCATTCTCCTATGTGTTGATCATAGCAAGGGTGTTGGTGAATACTTCCATACTCTTGTGGAGTAAGGAATGTGTTGACACTATATAGGTGGTATTCCCCCAGACTAAGGCGTTGAAAAACAACAAGGAGGTAGATTAGCTGTCTAACTTGGAGGATTGCCTTGTTGGAGGGGAACCCATGGAGATCACATATTTTTTTCCTCCATCTCTTGCATCCCAAGCACATAAGCCTATTGCCATGGAGGAGAACATTCAAGAACAATAACCTGCACTTCATAATAGCCCTCTGGAGCCAAGATTGGAAGACATGACTCTCCCATGTTCTTCACAGGAGAAGGAAGAGAAAAAGTAGGAAGATGTCGTCATCCCTCTCACACCATCTATCCATGAGAGTTAGCAAGAAGGCTCCATTCTTGGAGTTAGAGTTCAGAACCATGGGCAGATTCAAAGGACCATACCTTGCCCTATCAGATACTTAGCTTCATTAGAGCCAAAGGAGAAGCCAAAACCAGTCATGCCTACCCCAGGGCATGAGGATGAGCATCAAAGTACCAAGGGTCATCATCAAAACCTCCATAAGTCTGATGCAAGTCATCTTAAGGAGTAATTTTCCATTAATGTTGATATTGATGATTTAGGTGGAGGACCAACTTATTGTTAGTTTTTTACTCATCCAACCAGCCATCTTCAGTGTCAAATCAGTTACATGGCTATCATTTTTGAGGAAGGGAAGTTATTTCTCCCTACCAGTTGCAGGATTTGTTTGAGCTCCCTTTGCTCTTGGTTAGAGTAGTGTAGGTAGGTTTTTTTTTAGCAGAAGAAGTGCTTTTGCACACTCTGCATGTTCCATTTGGAGCATGTATGATTTTTAGTTTGTACATAGTTTTTGGTGCTATTGCTCTTGCATAGTGCATTCAGTTGGCTTTTGGTGAAGTCCAACTTCAAGTTTCAGTGGGTTTCCAAATGGCTCAGAGGTCAGAGTTTCAGAGTTCATATCAGAATCATTTTATCAGGCTTGACTCTATGCCCAATGGATGCACCAAGGCCACTGGTATCTTCATCTAACAGGCAGATGTCCTCGTGAGTTGTCAAATTGTTATCCCAAATTCACCCCCCCGAAAAATTTGGTCAAGACAACCCCACACATAGAGAAAATATGAAGGGAAAATGTTTCAGACCTATGAGCTTGCAGCCCAGAATGAGGCAAAGGAAAAAGTCAGCATTTGGGCCCGAGTCAAAGCCAAAGCAGGGAATCGAAGGAAAGAGAAAAAGATAAACTACAGACCCGTAGGCCTGATTTTTGTTCTGAGTTGGCTACCACGTGTCCCATATCAAAAGGGGACCCATTTTTCAAGTTTTTTTCCCACCCTCCTGTACAGACCCGATACAAACTTCGAAGGGGCATATCTTTTGACTCAAGGCTCAAAATATTACAAATCTAACACCATTGGAAAGATCTCAGCCTCACCTACGCCATGGAGGTCTAAGACTTTAATTTTTTAGGAGGTTAGGTAAAGTAAAATGGAGGAAACATCTTCAGGCCTTCAATGCAGGATCCATCTGTCTCAACAACCAGATCAAATTTGATCTATTTCTGTTGTTTCCTCTTCTTTCAAGGTGCCAAATCAAGGAATCATGCAGTAAAGATGGATTTGGGGCATATTTTATCAGAAGCATTAATAGGAGTGGTTGAGATTCTACCCACTTTTCCCATTTCCCTCTCTCTTTATTCTCTCTAACCAAATATATAAATACAGGGGTAGGATTCATTGTAAAAGGTTGTTCATTCTTCTTCCCTACCCCCTTCTCTTTTTTCTTTCCTAGGGTTGAAAATGGAGTCTGAACCTCCTTTCATGGCTCTATAATGGCATTCTCTTACCTCTTTCCCACTAACGATGTACTGTGTGAAATTTTGGAGCAATAAATTTTGTTTTGTGATGCATCTATCCATCCTTTGCTTATTTTATTGTCTCTCCTTTCCTCTCATTGTTACAGGGTATACTATGCATATTCTGATGTTTGTTGCAGGTCCTAGGAGCTGTGTTTAATGGGTTTTGAAGTGGTGTTCTATGTGAAATCTATCTCTGGTCTATGGTGTATCTTGTACACCCTCTCCTCTGCTCACCTCTCTCCACTTCAGGCAGCTGAGATTGTGACCGGCACTTCCCTTTTCTTGGTGCTATCACCTCATTAGTGTAGGATTTCCCTCTTTATGAACTTTATCTATCCCTGTCTCCTTGACATTGTTAGGATATGTATAGTTAGACATCATTTCTGCATTAGGAGTAGTTTAGCATTAGGATCAGGAAGAAGAAGCTGACTTTCTCCGGAGGGCCATCTCAAGTCCGCAAGTCCCACAACTTGAGAGATGGTCCCATGTTATGCAATCACACCAAATGATTCTACCTTAGAAAAGTAGACCTGTAGAAATCATCTGGGGGTGCTGTGATTTTGCACTAATAACCACTGATTCCTTTTAGGTTTCATACAATGAAGTGCTAAGGCTCCAGGAGGATCTCATCTAATACGAACGGCAATACAAGACCGGTCTCAAACATCCAGAGGAGGATCACCATACTACCTCTGATTCCAATTCTATCAACCACATCATTATCTCTAGTTCAGAGTCTAATTTCACCTACCAATACGACACTCAGCAAGAAGATTTATACTTCTTCGCTGAGGATTACATTTATGTCCCTGACTCAGACCTGACTAAAGAAGAGGATGAAACCACTGATTTAGCTGAATCTCATTCTCTTGTTTCTAAAAATATGTATACATACTAGTAGTCTGACTTATGGATGTAATCATAATCCACATTAGTCATATATGCATCTAGACAAATAAGTGATAATCACATGCTTATCTAATAGTTTGGTATACACAATCATATGTACTAAATAAATCTCGAATATTTTATAATCATCAATCGTATCTTGATATAATTTGTAGCTTTGTTTATAAGAAGTTGTTTGTGGGTAAGGAAGCCTTTCGATCTCTTGTTCCAAAATGGTGCGCAAAACAAAATATATTCCACATCTGTAGGTATCCTAGAAACCTCACCATATCAAGTTTGAGTTTGGTTGTTACCTCTTGAAACTATCAAGACAACCAAGGTAAAAATCATGGAAGACATTCTGGCACACCATGTGGGACCCTTAATCCTTATTTAATTTCATTATTTTATCATCATTTTGATTTATTTTTTTTCGCTGACTGTTAATCATTAGCGATTGGCTTAATCACCTGTGATTCCCCTAAGTTGTTTTTCTTAACATTTTATTAACAATTTGCAGTGTTTTTTTTCTTTTTGTTTCTTACTTCTTCTAATCAAGTTATAGGAACTATTTCTTCGAGAATAATACCTTTTGAATTTGCTAAAAAAATCAATAATTGCTAAAAGAATCAAAATATTTGAAAAAAAAATAGCACTCTCATGGTGAGTCCTAAAACAATCTTTGTCTTTTTGTTTTGCATTCTTGTTTGATTTTCCTCATCAAAGGCAACATTTCATTTTGGGATTTTAAAATAAAAAATTTGCATTCTTCTTGATCATGTAGTCCTATTTAGGAAAGTAAGTTTGTTGCATTCACTTTTTTTCTCCCTCACACACAACTAAACCACATCAAAACAAAAAATGCATCCAAACAAACTCTCACCCAGGTGAAACTAATTGGGATTTCATCACCCAATAGGGAAACTAACTTGGTGTTCTGACCGAGTATAAGCACCTGTTTGTCAGTATATTTTGTCTTGGCACTCGAATCCCTTATCGCAACAGAACCATGAAGTGAGGGCATAGGCCCTAATATACATGCCCATATCGAAAACAGTACAAAGTTGTGCCTCACATACCTTCAGGTATATCGAGGAATCTACCTTTAAAAACACCTGAAACTAGCCTTAGATAGCCATTTCTTAGGACCCTCGTTGACTATTTTACACATTTCACCTTTCGTAATTAATTACGATAAGAATAAAATAATAATTTACTTACCTTTTCTTATTTCTTGTTAATCAATACATTTAGTCATTAATAATTTTACTATCATTTTTTGTGTGTTTGTTAATCATGGTTCTAACTAGACAACAAGCATGTAACCAACAATTTGAAAATATGTCTACCTTATTGCCCATATTTCAACTTCAAACCCCACTTTGCACTACACCATTCCCAGTAACAATTTATTTTCCAATGCAACCACAAGCATTACTTTATCAAAGGAATGCATCCAATCCCTTTTCCAACATGCAAACATGGAATGAAGTAGGGTTTGGTCATAACAATGAAATTGGACAGCAATCCTTTCATTCTCTGCAACAGTACCACAGACAAATTCTTTATAAATCAGAATCATAACATTTTTTCCCCCATTGTACCTGAACTCCCATTTTATAATGGCAGTGATCCTATTTTGAGGAGATGTTAGATTTGAATCCCATTGCTCTTAATGCATACCTAGTGGTGAGAAATCTAAAAATGTAATCACTCACACCGTAATATGTTGCACATGCTCACAACCCTTTACCCGTCATTGCATAACTCATTGAACAAAACCAAAAACCCATTATCCAACAGTTTTTATTATACTTCAGCTCAATCTAAAATTCCAAGCATTAGCCAATCCCATAACGCTACTAGCTCTTCCAATCCATTTGACACATTGGATGAGAAACCTTTTTCAAGTCAACTAGAAACATCTGATGTTTCCTCAACATTTTTCTATGATCTCAATATGATCACATCACAAAATGTGTCCACCCAATAATTTACGTCTTCCTCCAGTCCCTCTATAGGGTTTACACTTCCCTAAAGTAGTGTCGCTACCTCCATGATGGATTTTTTAGACTCCTCAAGGGTGTCAAAGTCATCATTAAGTTGTATTTCTCTTTCTAGTCTTATATCATCCCAATATAATATCATTCCCATTCAAAGTGTCACCATTTCTATCCCTTCAACAACTCTAATGATTAACACTAGTATTATTTCCAATACACATCCCGCCTTGTAATACATGTCGCAACTCTCTCAACCTTTGATGTCATGGTCTATGCCACAAAACATCCCACAACTAAATATTCCACAACAAAACATTCTATGGTAAGCACCATCATTTTTTATTTCTTCTACACCATCCCAACAAATTCCCACATATTTTAATCCTCCTACACAAATATTGAAACCATACCAGTACATTCAAACTCCATAATCTAGTTCTTTACAACAGGGTTCTTTTCCCCAAAAAAACCTCTCTCAACAAAATATCTCATCGCAAAACATCCCAATACAAAACATTCCATCACCGAACATTCCCTATCAATAAATCATTCCTCAACAAAACTTTCCTCATCAACAACATGCACCCTAACAAAATATTCCACAATACGATGCCACACAACATAACATTTCAGAACAAAATAATCCTTATCAATTTAACTTGTCCTATCAGCAAAATATCCCTCAAAAAAACATTCCTTACCAATAAGACATTCTACAACAACATCAAGTGTACTCCCCCTAGTCATCATATTAACCTAGCCCATCTTCGGGCCAATAGGCTCAAGAATACCCCCTCCAGACCCTCCTAAGCCATATATCCAATTTGGAGGTTGCCTTATCCTCATCAAAAAATACTCTCTCCTATGAAAAAATCTGTAATGAACCCATTCATTCTTCTATACCATACAAACCATATCCCATGCATTGGGAACTCCCTAAGTTTATCAAGTTCTACAGTAAAGAGGAACCTTAACAACACATTCACGCTTTTTACCATGCATGTTATTTGATATCCCATGATTAATATTTAATTCTAAGAACATTCCCTATGTCTCTTGTTGGTCCTGCTTTGGACTGGTATAATAGCATTCCACAACATTCCTTATTTTCTTTTGTGCAACTTGCCTAGTTCTTCCTAGATCATTTCTCCATAAATGTAGCTCACAAAATCACTACCAATTATTTATATGTCATCAAAAAATTTGAAGATGAATCCATCGCTGACTTCGTCACCCATTAGAAGGGTGTAATTAACCAGTTATCCTTCATATTACCGCAGACAGAATTGATTGATATTTTTTGTCACACTTATGCTAAGCATATATCATCCACTTTACAAATCTAATCATTTCACACCTTTGATGAAGCCTTCACCATGGCCTGTACATTAGAATTGAGAGCTCTAGAATATGGGTGGGTGAAGCTTCGCCCCAAGAAACCAAAATTAGAGTTCCCATCTAAACCAACATCCAATCTAGAAAAAACTAAAGCAATTACTAATGTCATTGTGGTTAAATATGCTCCTAAAGAAAATTTTGTTGTTGAATGAGTCCGTCAACAATTTAGTTACACACCCATAGCAGAAACTTATAATGTAATTTTTGAAAAATTATTCACTTCTAATATCATATCATTACCTCTCATTTGACCAATTGACATATCAGTGTCAAAGCCCATTTGGTACCGTGATAATAATTATTGTAAATTCCATTGAGTAAACGGTCATGACATATAAATATGTCACACTTTTCACAATATCCTCCAGGATTTGATTGATAAAGACAACCTCCATTTAGATAATCCAAATGTGCATCCAACCCAAACCTTGATATATTAAAATATCCCTTCCCAAATCATTCCTCGTTATCTGAATCACCATAAGCTAATGTCATCCACACCATTAACACAATAACAAAAATTGAACCCATTTCTTAATCCACTCTATTTCCTAGTGAAAAAAGATCCACAGAATCCTTGTCAGAGGCCAATGAACACACTATCACTATTACAGAACTATCCCCTACTCCACTCAATATATAAACTATTCCCTTACCCTTATCAGTTAATTCAGAGTTTACCAAATTGATACCAACACCAGATAAACCTATGGACATTAAACCGCCACTTACCACTAGACTTCTTCCCACACCATTACTCGAAATTGTTATGGGATCCATGCCTACATCAACAAATACTATTGTAACTACACCTGCTCCCATATCTATAAACATAACAATCGTACCATTAGAAACATTTTTGGCTTAGTCACCTCCATCTAAATCCTCCAAGAATCTTAGTCGTAAACAAACTACAAAAATCAATAATCCTAAAAATCATGTGGACTATATTAGTTGTATTATATGAGCCCCTCTCCCTTCATTAGCATCAGCGTCAATAAATACACCAAGTTCATCCAAGACTTCGAAGGGTCCAAATAAGCAAGATGTTGTTCAAGTCTTTAAAAATCCTCATTGTGATGAAACTTATCGTTTTTGTGGTCCTCCACATCTTCATCCAAGGGGCATACATTCTTTTAAAGAACCCTTTATCATGCCAAAACCGATACCCGTAGGATCTCTTGAACAATTTTTTTTCCAAAACCCTAATCAGGGACCCTCGAATGATCCCCCATTCCTTATACCCATCAATAACCCTATTATTACAAGATAAAAACTCATTCATCATGTTCCTACAGTAATTCCTTACACTACATTCACTATCCCACAATGGACAGTTACATCTGACCCTCGTCCATTTATCCCTATACAATCCAAGTATCCCTTGCATCCACCACCTATACAAGACCCCTTTCACCCATTCATTGGAATAACTATGAGATCACCATGATCGCCAAGTAAACTTAGGAAACCCATTTCACCAATCCCCATAAGAAATCAATCCCCAGTGGCATTCGGCCAGAAAGGGCGGTATGCTACCATTTTGGATAATCTATTACAAGAATCACTAATCACATTACTTCCTCCAAAGCCATCAAATCATCAGGGGTGGAAACCCTCCTGGTATGATTTTAATAATTTTTACAATTATCACAGAACCCAAGGTCACACCATAGAAGACTATAAATCCATCCATTAAAAGATTCAGAAGATGGACAGTTCACTCGTTCTCCAACCCCATATTATTCCATCTTCAACACCAACACCATCGATCAAGTTTATTCATCAAATCTGCATATAGTTCTCCATATAGTTCATCGATCAAGTCTGCATATAGTTCTCCTTGTTAAGGAAGAATTCCAGTGTCTTTTAACCACAAATTTAATCATACCTATTGATTATCTACAATTTTTCTCCAATATTTTCCCCGTAACCAAGGCCTCGGGAAAAATTTTAATTTGTATAGATTTCAGTGATCTCAACCTCACCTGCCCAAAGAATGATTTCCCTCTTCTGAACATAGATCATCTTGTCAACTTAACCTTTCAGCCACGAAATGCTATCTCTCATGGATGGTTTTTCTAGTTATAATCAAATCATCATTGCACCTAGCGATCAACATAAAACATATTTCATCACCCCTTGGGGAACCTTTTGCTATTGTGTCATGCCCTTCAGACTTAAAAACATAGGGGAAATGTAGCAATGCACCATTACATACATCTTTCATGACCTTATCCATAAAAAAATTTAGGATTACGTTGACAACCTCCTTGGAAAGTCTAAATCTTGGAAAATCCATTTCGAAGTCTTATAATCAATCTTCATCCGTATTATTCAATTTTTCCTCCATCTCAATCCTATGAAATGTGTTTTTGGTGTTCTCGCTAGAAAAATTTTGGGGTTTATAATATCTATTTGTGGAATTTAATTCAACCCCGCAAAGGTTAGGGAAATTCATCAAAATTCCTCCAACCCACTAAGCTTAAGAAACTATGTAGCCTTCAAGGAAAATTACAGTGCATTCGATGCTTTACTATTGCAACTCTTCTGATCATGTTCCATAGCCTTTTCATCACCTGACTTTGCAAATATGTTGAGTTCCCATTGGGACTCAGATTTTCAACTGGACATTTGAGAAAATTAAATAATATCTTTTGACACCACCTGTCCTCACTCCACCACATGAAGGGAATCCATATTACTTATACATATCCACTATCTGAGCATGCACATAGGAGCCGCCATGCTTGCCCATCTGTGATAGTATAGGTTGATGAATAAGCTGTATATCACATCAGTCCACACACTTCATGATTATGACGACATGTGTTATACAGAGGATGAAAAACTATGTTGTGTATTGTATTTTTCCACTTCCAAGTTATGACACTATCTGATAAACCACAAAACATATGTTGTCACTAGTTTTAAATCCGCTTAAATCCGTGCATTGCAAAACCATATTATAATGACCACATAACCCAATGACTCATGCTAATGACTACATTTGAATTGGAAATTATACCAAAAAATTCCATTAAATGTTAGGCCATTGCTTGATCAAATCACTAGAGCACCTCTTCCAGATAATAAACCACCACATGAAAGGATTTCGCTGATGAATCTATTACATAACATTAATGAATCAAATGATTATGAATCAGACTTCATCCCATTCAAAATGGCCATTTTCTTTGATGGTGTTAAATTCCAAGAAGGAAGAGGAGCCGACATATTCATCATACCACCATGGGGCATTCTCATTCCATTATCATTTAAACTCAATTTTGAGTGCACTAATAATATGGTAGAGTATAAATCTTTAATCATGGGTTTTCAAACCGTTATTCTCTTAGGTTTCCAAGTCTTAGAGATCTATGAAGATTCGTAACTTGTCATCAGCCAAGTCAAATGGGAATTCCAATGTAAAAATGAAATACTTCAAAAATATAAAGTTGTTGCTAATTTTCTCCAAAAATATAAAGTTGTTGCTAATTTTCTCCTTGAGTGTGTTCGATCGATATACCATTCAATCCATCCCATGATCCTCTAATAGATTCACAGATACCATGGCTTCCTTAGGATCCCTTATGCCTTTTGAGGCAGAGAAATCAAAGGATAAAACTAAAATGTTTGTAGTCATCTAATGCTTGGATCATATTTCACACCAAAATGAGCTACCTTCCATCCATAACATCAACTCAAATTCATCAGATCTATGGTACACTCAGATATTTGATTACCTCACAGAATCTAAATTCCCCCCAAACCTATTACAAGGCACCAAATTACTCTTTTCTTCAACGTGTCACTCACTTCATTATCATAGGAGGTATCCTTTATAAATGTATCTTTGATGGTATACTATTGTGTTGTCTTAAATCACATGAATAAATTAAAGTGATTGAAGAAGTCCACTATGGTATTTGTGGCGTTCATTTTAGTGGCAATGCTATCGCCAAATGTATCATACGGCTAGGATATTATTGGCCTACAATTATTAAGGATTGTTGTACGTACGTAAAGAAGTGCATCAAATGTCAAACCCATTATGATCTTATCCACATTCTCAGTCAAACATTACAACCTACTTATGGACTTATTACCTTTCTCTTAATAGGGACTAGACCTCATTGGTGCAATCAATCCAAAATCATCTCAACAACATCATTAAATTATCACTACAACCGAATAATTCACTAAATGGGTTGACGATATTCCTTTGACTTCGACAAAGTCTTGGGCCTATCATTAAGTTTATATACCAAAATAACATTTGTCACTTTGGTATCCCACACAAGCTTGTCACGGACAATGGTAAGTCCTTAAAAAATAAGGAGGTTAAGAAGCTCTGTAATACAATCAACATTAAACTAAGATTCTCATCACCATATTACTCCCAAGAAAATGGACAAGCTGAACAAAACACTAAACAAAATTATTATGAAAACTGTAAATGATGTAGGCAAGAATTGGCATACTCAGATCCCATTCACTCTCTCGGCTTATCAAACTATTATCCATACACCTACTAGTTCCACACCCTACTCACTTTTTTATGGATTTGAAGCCATTGTACCCCTAGAAATTTAAATTCCATCACTTCACGTGTCTCTAAAAGAATTCATTTCTGATGAAGAGTACTGCCAAAATAACCTAGCACAACTTGAGTTATTAGATGAAAAGTGTTTAACAAATCTTGAACATCACTAGGCTTATCAACAACACATTAGTAGAGCATATAACAAGTGTATCAAGGATTATGAATTTAAAATTGGTGACCTTGTACTTAAGTAAAATCAAAGTGTAACTACATTAGAATGAAGTAAATGTGGAAAGTTCTCCCCTAACTAGATTGGTCCATATATTATCACTCAGAAGTATGGGTCAGGGGCATATCATCTTGATTCTCTTGAAGCGGAACTTGAGGTGGAACCCCTAAATGCTTTTCACTTGTGGACTTTCTATTGTTAAATGATTAATTTTCATGACAACAATTTTCGATTGAACATTCTCTCTTTGTCACACAAGCTCAGAATCCACTCCATCACTCCTTCCTATCATTATTACATAGGGCATATGGATGTAGGTTCCTATGAATATTATCACCTCCTTAGTAAGTGGTTTATTAGGGGACTTTACCTCAGCTTAGCAAAAGAAACGTATGTATATATGGATGCTTCTAACTAAAATTCAAAAGGAGGTAGACTCATCCCTTGAAGGACAACTATTCAAAAGTTATATTATCAAAAATAAAAAGATAAGTAGTCTTATCCCTCAAAGGACAACTACCTGGAAAAATCATGGACTGATCCCATGAAGGAGGGCCATTGAAATCAAATAAAAAATGTAGACCATACCCTCAAAGGATGACTAATTATATATATAAGGCTTCCTGCATTGATCAGCCTTCAAAATACAAAGCATCTAGGAAAGCTTCCCACATTGATCAACTTTCCCATAAGCAAACTTCCTACATTGATTTGTCTGCTTTAACAAAAATATTATCATAAAAGTTGGGGCATTAACTCCCTATGAAATCGTCAGAAAAGGAGAACCTTCCTCCCCTACAGAGGCATACATCCATATGTTTCCTATAATTTTCACAAAAGTGATTTTTTTTTATCCATCATAATTTCTAAAACTGTCCAATGATAGTCTCATTTGGTTTTTTTAAAAGGCTACAAGTGAAAATCGTATCAAGACCCCTAATATATGCTAAAGAAATCTCAGAGGGATGTTATTTCCACTTGTTCACCATTTTTATCTTGATTACATTTTGTATTTGAACATACTTAGTATGGTCACAATTATTTTCCAAAATCATAATTAGAGCATGCACCTAACATATATAGATATCAAGATAAATTAAAAAAAACATCATCATCATGGATAAAATCCTACATACAAATGACTACATGAATCCATTCATACAAAATCAACATCACTATATAAAATCAGCAACATCATCATATATAAAATATCTCATTAAAGTCTCACAATATATATCAAATGTGCTTCTATGAGCCTATCAAAATAAAACTAACAACATCATCATATATAAATTGTCTCATCAAATTATCACAACATATATGATATAGGCTTCAATGATCCTATCAATATAAAATTAACAACATCATCATATATAAAATAAATCATAAATGTATCATAAATATATCAAATTGGGCTTCTACGAGCCTACAATATCACATTGTAAATTCTACACCTCCTAGAAATATACTATCACCCACTCCTCCTCCTAGAACAGGAATTCCACCTTGTCATACCACCTCTGGCTCTAACCGCACCATTACCACCTCCACATCTTGGGGTTTTTGAGATGGATGACCTACACTCGCCGCACTACCTCTAGGTCTTGCACGCTACTATGGCACCTCCCTTGGCCCGCTACATGATCAACATAAAGATGGAATTGATATAGTCCTTGATGATCATGTTCACATAATAATCTCACTCTGCTCTCACGACCTCAAAATGAGCAACAAAAACCATTCCACATGCTTAAGATCCACTGCTCTAGGATGATCCATGGCTGAAAATCTACACCAGATACTGAAGGACCGGTAATCCCCAAGGCCTTCCTCAATGTCTCCCTTTGAATCTTGTACCTATCTTTATTAGCAAAAATAAGTACAAGCTGAGGCCTGTAGAATATCACACTCTATAATCAAGCCATCACACTTGATGATGAGTGCATATTTAACACCAAAAAGGTCATATATCTCATGTCGAGTGATATCTCTCTCAGCATTCACCACTACCACATGTTGTAGCTACACCATCACCCACCTCAAGCTCTCTCCTCCTCTCCCTCAGGCTCCTTTTCTTCTCCCTCTACCTGAGCATGCGCATAAAAAACTACCTATACAACCCTCTCCGCTACCCCTAGTCCTCTTGAAAGGCTCTCAAAGAATGATCCCACCATACACCAAAATCTGCAATAACCCTTGCATCATCAAGGGGAATTAAATCACCATCCTCATCAAGATATGTATCCCCCACCTAATCAACAATTGTTGCAAGCCCTATACCACAGTAGCTTGCGGGGTCTCTATATCTCCATCCTCCCATCTGTAAGAAAACTAGATGCTCAGGAATGTACTGAATCAAGCCAAAATACCACCTGATCCTACTAAATCTCATCAGCCTATCCTCCCCGGCTCTCCTGCCCTGTACCTAGATATCCTGCTGTAAGCTCTGTAAATCATTTGGGAACTCAGGCCAATAATGGATTCCAACATATGGCTCACTAGATCACATCTCCCACCTACAACCCTGATACCAAATCTCAGTAGTGAGTAGGCCCCTTGGCCTTATTGGCCCTCTCAAGACTGACACTCCATCTCATAAACTTGGATGCCTCACGTCAATGGCACTTGACAACCTCAGTGGGTGAGAAATAACAATCTTGCTCGTGGGCCCAACACTGTAACAAAAAACCAACATCAATGCCATATCGCTTGTGGGTTTTCCAAGCCCACAAATCTCTATATGTATGCGCTAGTAGAGTAGGGGCCCACTCAAATATGGTATGATGTGCCATCATCTCTCCTACCACTCCTATCATCATCTAAGGAAATTTTCCTCTTCCTGAGTCAGGTAGTGCAAAACAAGAAATTCCCATCATCATCATGGTCATCTGAGGACAACCATCTCTCCCACATTGTACAAAGCTTGATAATCAAAGGCTCCTGATGAATACTGCACATCCTGAGAGTCATCTCCATACAACCTCTGCATGGTATCATCCCTCTCTGTATCTGAAATGTAATAAATGGGTTGACCCCTCTCTGGAAATCTCGTAATCCGATGAACATCCTCTAAGGTGATGCTCATCTCTCCAGTAGGAAAACAAAACATGTTGGTGGAAGGACTCCACCTCTCTAACAGGGAAAGAATAAGACTACGACAGATGTGAATCCACTTAAAATACCTCCTCCCCCAAAAACCCACTTCCTCTAAGTGCTCCCAATCATCATTGGTCAAATCCTCCTTGACCTCATCTAACATCGAAGGGACACATTATCTAATGGTAAGTTTCACATCCACCTGTAAAACACAAATACATAGAAGAAAACATTAGAATCATCATAATGATATAATCAATAAAACAAAGTCATTACTTAAGCTAAAATAGTTAGCGAAATCCTAAAAAAATCAACAAAATTTTCAATAAACATTTTAATTTCTAGCGATTCACATGAATCATTGATGATCTACATGAATCACCAACAATTCACATAAATCACCCATGATTCACTAAATCGTCGATGATTCTTGTTAGACAGTTACACGACCCTGAAGCCACGTCTAGAATTCTTAATTCTAAAAAATTACAAGGAAAACTCAACAAGATTAAGGTTAAAAATTTACCTCTTCTTGTATAGGCTTCCTCTTCCTCCCCACAATCTCCATTACTCCTAATCAGGCAATATATCTTCATCTCAGAGAATCTTTTTTCAAATAGCCTTAATACACAATAACAACCAAAAAATACAAAATGATGGGTTAGTGATTGACTCCAATCATCGCCAGTGATTTCCTTCTTAATGGATTCTCATCCACATTTTCCTATAAAAACACAATGTGTATCAGTTACTGCACAAATGTGCCATGTTTTCAAAGGAATTTAGCCTTCAAAACTCTTAAACAAACCAACACATTCAAAATTTAGGAATTACCATACATCCATGGGAGACGAGCACTTTGGCCCCCATCATTTGGTATTTCCCCACTTCTTAAGGCACTACTTGGTGAGGATCATACATTCACAGGCATTGAGCCCTTTGGCCATCCCGATAATTGATTCCACAACATTTCATCTTGCACCCTTCCTGATTGGGGCAACCCCTTTTGAAACAAAAAACAATGGTGCTCGTTGTATTGCGCTACAATGAATCCACCCATGATGACACAACCGATCTAAATTTTTTTGTCTAGCAATTTGTCAAAAAAAAATTTCTAAAAAAAATGGGGCAAATGTAGACACCAAAAATCTATGCCCCCCTTGAGACCAAACATACTCATGACCAAAGACAACACATTTGTGACACCCCACTATACCGCCCCTTTTTAATTAATTTATTTACAACCCATCATATCTCTAAAGATCTAAAATGGTTATTTAATTAAAATAATTAAATTACCTATTATCCCCTCACACCTCACCCTCACACCTTGTTGAGTTAACTCAGACAACTCACTAAACTACCTAAACCACTTCCTAAAAAGTACTAAAATATTTCCTAACTAACTAAACCTTCTAACTAGCCAAATCCTTCAAAAAACAAGTTCTCCCATCCTAACAAACTTAGCTCGTGATTTTTCATCCATCACCCATCCTCATCACTTCTAAATGCATCATTTTGAACTGAAAATGGAAGGAAATCATGTGACTTTCTAACCAAACCATTTTTTATTGGAATTGTCGGCGATCTATATATAGTTGTTTGCAGACCTCATTTGGGGGATGAAATTCTTAAGCTTTGCAGGTTTAGGCTGTTCCAATCCTGATTTATCAGGTATCCAGATACTTCACAACAACACTACCTAATGTTACACTACTCAGCAGACATCAGATTCATCATTGGACTGATTGTTTTCATCCTCCAACTATCTTCTTCCATTCTTCCGTCTAGACCAACACAATTTGCAAGGTAAATTGCTCATTTCAATTTAGTTTAAATATCAAAAAAAGGTATATATATATTTTTTATGACATTAATATGTTGATAACAGTTTGTTTCATTTAATTAATGACTTGAATCATTAGCTTAGGGTCTTTTTGTAAAAATTCTTAGATTTTACAGTAATTGCTAGCGATTACCCCAATCGCTAGAAATTTCTTTGAATCGCTAGTGATTCTTGTGCTTTCATGATTTTTCATGATTTTCTGCTAAATCTAATCAAAAAAAAATTCCTTGTTATCTACTAATCCTCTATCTAGCATGATGTCTTCAGATAGCATTAAAATGTTCTAACTTGCCAACAACTAATTCCTTTCCTGTTGTCCGCCATCCATTGTACTGGGAGCAATGTGAATTGCTCAACGATCTTGAACTTTGTGTAATCCAGGAAACTCCATTTGATCTCTTGGAGGGAATTTTTATTACGACACATCTGGGAAGCCACTAATGCCTTTTGGGAGGCATACGATGAAACACTAAGGCTCTAGGAGGATCTCGTCTAGTACGAACAGTAATACAAGACCGGTCTCAAACATCTGGAGGAGGATTACCATACTACCTTTGATTCTAATTATGCCAACCACATTAACATCTCCAGTTCAGAGTCTACTTTCACCTGCCAATACGAAGCCTAAGAAGAAGATTCAGACTTATTCGCTGAGAATTACATTTATGTCCCCTGACTGAAGAAAAGGACAAAACCACTGATTCAGTTGAATCTCATTCTCTCGTTTTTGAAAATATCTATACAGACCATGAGTCTGACTTATGGATGTAATCATAATCCACATTAGTTATATAAGTATCCAGTCATATAAGTGATAATCACATGCTTATCTAACAACTTGGTATACACAATCATATGTAATAGATAAATCTCAAATGTTTTCTTGTCATCAATAGTGTCTTGATATAATTTGTAGCTTTGTTTATAGGAATTTGTTTGTAGGTAAGAAATCCTTCCAATCTCTTGTTCCAAAACAGTGCGCAAAATAAAACATAATCCACATCCGCGGGTATCCTAAAAACCCCACCATATCAAGGTCGAGTTTGGTTGTTACCTCTTGAATGTGTCAAGACAAGTATAGGATAACTCTAAAAACTAAAGCCATCACTCTAATACCAATTTTTGGGAACCGTGTTACAGAATTGGTGTTATGATTCAATAACAAATCAAATCATACAAATACAGTAGTAGACAATTCCCCAAAATCTACAGCAGTGGAATTATATACTAGAAAATCCAAATCAAAATAAATTACACACACATAACATAGCATGTACCGTAGTTCACCCAATGTGGGCTACGTCCACCAAAGATAGAGATCTCAATATATATAATGAACAAGAGTACAAACCAACTCTTCAATACAAGAGTACAATGCATCTCTCCAAGATTATCTCTTCCTCCAGATCTCCAAACGGATCTACATGAGTGCACTACAACTATGCCTCCAAACCACCAGCAGATCTCACATAACTAGGAACTACTACATCTTTGAACTACAACCAAGCTCTCTTGTGAATCTACAAACAAGACCTCTCAAATGGGTCTACCAATGTGTAACCATAATTATGTGCCAATAAATAAGTATATCCTCCATCACTGCATCAACTTGTTCAAACAAGAAGACAACCTCCTCCACAATATATGGATACTATCATGTATCCATAACCTATCCAATGAGCTACAGTACTAGATCTATATGGACCAACGATACAACATGGTCTCATGGATCTACAATACAATATCTCACAACAACATGTGGATCTATAAGAACAAACCTTATGTGCTTTGCATACTATGCAAGACATTACTTTGATATAATAACAATACAAAGGAACTACAGTAGAAGACATTACCCTCTTCTCACCATTCAGATGTACTTGTTATTTCATTTTATTTAGCTTCTCTCCATGGAAGCTATGTCTTCATGTAACCTTCTATTTTTTCTTCTTCATCCTCTCAACCAAGGAGAATCAAAGGATCTTACTCAATCCTTCCTATTTCATACTTCTAATCCTAGTTTTTTAGCTTGTATAAACTTATACAAACTTAGGGCATCTTAGCTATGCATTTACAACCTTTATATCACCTCTATAATCAAAGGTTGGATCTAATCTTGTGAGTTAAATAAAAATATTCATGCATAGGTAACCGATGTCAGTTACTGTGTAAACCAACAACTTGTAAAACATGCTATTTGTGAAGAAATTTAGCTCCATAACTCAACAAGAACATGCAAAAAAATTGGTTGGGAACAAGTTCTAGTGAAAATAAGACAAATAAGCATATAGAAGACAGTGTGTAATCTAGCAAGCAAGAAGACAATGTAGACAAGCAATAATGAAAACAAAATAGACCTAAAAAGTAGGTTGCAGACATGAGACATCACTCACAATGTCACAAGACAATCAAGGCCAAAGCGGCCAAAAGCACACAAACAGTGAATAAGCAAGACATAGGACAAATCCCACAAACAATTACATATAATGGAAGAAAAAAGAACAATGGCAAGCAATGTATCAGATAACCATGGTGGGAAATAGACCTGCAAAGAAAATGTTGCACATGAAGCACCCGTTAACATGTTAGAAAGATAAAATGTATGTCAATACGTGTATATATTGAGAGAGTAGTGTGCTAGTATAGATAAGAAGTAGTAGAAAATGAAACAATAGCACCTGTAATGTGTGCAAAATTATATGCCCCTAGGAGTCACTGTGGGACTCGTAAGAGGTACAGTTCCCAGCATTTGTGTTACGTGTAATGATCTGTGTATAGTTTACATTCACAACTAGAAGGAAAGTGAATGTGAACGTGTATATAGAAAATATAATGACATATAATGTATCTATCTAACATGAAACAAAGTGTACATGTAACAAGTATATGCAAGAAAGAGTATGTGAGACCAAGATATGCAGTGTGTTGTGAATGTCTATGGAATGGAATGCAAAGTGAATGTGATAGGAGCAGTGTTTCCCCTAAGTGGATGTGTATGCATAATTTGAGGTTCATTTATAAAATACCCCTCAGCAGTCAAGAACGAACTATAGAACAAGAGTGTGTCGTTAGGAAATAATTTGAATTGTGCGCTAGAAATATACGATCATGAATCGTAGAGTGTAACGAGTGTGAGTGAGGTTCATTTCAGATTTAGACTCCCATGTGTCTGGAATTTTTACTTGTTCACTCTACACTTTGCATCTAAGTCTTTCGCACACCTCTTACACACCTTGATACACTTGTATCATCGTTACCCGATAACGCACTCTTGAGATTTGCATTTGGAAATAATTTTTAGTATAATTAATGTTTGAAGCATTGACAAAGAAGGGGGAAATTGTGCACACCATATCCTTCTTCAATCCTCTAGGTCATTGAAAGATATAAAAAGGGAATGAATTCTAGCTTCTACGAGGGGACTTTTCAGTGCAAAATTCATATGATACGGAAAGATTCAATTTGAATATTATATTTTAGTTGATCGGTGGGAAGATTTTAATTCAGTCGATTGGTCTGAAGATTATAATCTATTAATGAGCCAAAAAAATTGTATACATCAAATGTGTTGAATGCGTGGATGTCAAACAATGATAGTTAGAAGAGATGTCAACTCATATGTTGAGGCACACGGACATGTGTAGCCAACATCATTTAGTCATGTGGAGATTCAAAGAATGTAATTTTTTTTCTACCATATCTGATGTAAAATGGAAGGCAAGTCGATGGTGTCATCTTTTACAATCTGTGCCTTTTCAATTTTTTATGGAGGATTTTTTATTTGTGGGTTTGCTTCTATTATTGTATTTCAAACGCTAGGTTGCAGATCAAAAGATTCACACTTGGGGTCTTTCCACCCCCAACTCTGACATATTAATCTACAAAATGTAACACGAGTGAACTTAATCAATATAGTATCGAACTAAAGAATAACATTGTGTCATGTTTAATTTAAGTCATATGGAGGGGTCGCTAAGTCAATGATGTTACCTTATCCATTATTTCTATGGCACCAACACCAGGCCCTTACTCAACTGAAAGAAATAAAATTTGTTTTAAAAAATGTGAAAAAAGGGTTTTGCTAATTTTTTTCAACATCAATAATTTCAACTTGGTGGTTTTCTATTTATTATATAAGGCGAAGACATGAATGGAAAATTGGAAAGAAAAAATTGGGATTGAATACCTACATGTCCCTCACTTCTTCCATGACTCATATTGTTCCTAACTAAATAATATCTATTATAGGTGCTCCGCTTTATCATCTCAATGTCGTATGCATTATTCACACAACTACAATTTGTGCTTTAAAGGGCTAAAATAAAAAATGGGGAAATTTTGATGGGTTCAAGAAGATTGCAAGTTGCCTTAGAGACATGGGCCCAAAATATTTGTGGCATATTGATGACATCTCACAATGGCTACCTAAAGGCATCAAAAATACAAATCTTTATTCATTGTGGGCATTTTATAATATTTAATGATGATTTAATCCATGAATTTTAGTGAGTAATGACGAAATTAATTTCTAAAATTTTTTGATTAATCACCATTCCATGAATTACGTTTTTTGCTAAGATAAATTATTTTAAACCTATATCATAAGTTAACATCAATGGGAGTGATTTTTGGATCAAAGATCTTAATTGCCAACCTGAAATCCAAAAATCTCTTCACGCTCTTATAATTTCCATTTTGGTAGCTCTTTTTATTTTAAAGCTTAGGTGACTCACAAGAACAGCCTTGGGACTTCTATTTACTTTTTTACATTAGAACCATGAACTTTTGACACAATACATAATTTTTATTAGTAAAAGCAATAAAATTTAACATCAACTTCTACAAAAAAAAATTCAATTAAATCCCCTTCTTTGTAATGGAATTTATTACTAATACTATTGAATTGGAAGGACCGAGAAAGTGCAAAGAAAGAATATATATGCATTTGACAATAATTTAGAAAAATTCAAAACATTTCTTAACAAGATAATTTGACTTTGAAACTCTTCAAAATGTGCCTAATTAATATTTCTCAGATCGTGTTATAAAGAAAGTAAAGAAATATGATAATTTCAAATTTAATATTTATCTGCATTCCACATGGCTACGAAATTATAACTGTGACAATATTTGTGAAAACACATGTTTATATGTTCAAGCTCATTTAGTTTATTGTATTGTTGGCCAGACGAGATTTGAATAACATCAAACATGAGTTATATGGTTTAGAGGCCAAGTAACTTAGTATGTGAAACTAATAATATATGCCATGCAAAACGTTTTATTTAGGAACATTTGAATTGGTGTTTAAGTGTCTTCTTCTTTAATGTAGTCAGCACCAGAGTAGAGTTAATTATTACCATTTTAAAAGCTGTATTTTCAATGATAGAATTAATGTTACTAAGGAGACGACAAAGATTTGAAGTTAAAAGGGATTTAATTCCTATTTTTGTGACGATATTCAGTACCTTGATATTTAATCTTAAACATGGTTTCTCAAGTAGTCCTTGATTTGTTAAGCATGGACAAAATTGTTGCCATTTTTTAAATTTTATTGCATGTTTATATGGTATTACTAGCAATCGCATGTGTATAATGCAATGTGAACGCCGAACGGTATATGTTATTTGATTTAGAGGGATAGTTATTATTTTTGTAGTTGATATCGATAAGGGGTGTAAACGATTTTGTAAGTGTAGGAATATATATGAAGCATTACATTTAAAGGTGTTATCTCTACATTTCAAATTTGTTACAAATTCGTACATATACATTTGCAAATCTTATATCATGAGTGGTAGCCTTTCGTACATTTGCGGGCTATTTTATTTGAACTAAACATGAATGCATGAAGACTTTTGTACATTTGTAGATTTTATATCATGAGTGGTAGCCTTTTGCTTATGCTCTGCCCATCTTCGAGATATATCAACCTATCCCTCTTATTATTCTTAATCATTAAAGGCCCTCAAAAGATCCATCAAATGCACATTGAACTGTCTATCACGGACCACTAAATGTGCAATGAGAGCTCTGTCACAGCCCACAAAATGTCCATTGAGATCCTTTGTAAGTTTAAATCACGTTCTTAGTTCCAGGTCTTTAATCAAGGGTATTTTTTATGTTTAATTTGAATGTGCACATAGAACTCCCCTTTCACATTTGCACAAAAGTCTTATGTCCTTGCTCTCAGGGATATGTTTTGCTACCGTATGTATGTGCACCCAAGAATTCAATAGAAATTATAAGTACCTGATTGACAAGCTTCTAACCCAAATTTGAGGTCCAAGATATAGAGCACCATTCTATTTTTCCTTATATTTAATAATGTATCATTTATGCAATGGGAAACTTGAAACTTCGAATTTGAAAGGGGAACCAGGCTGCAATTCTAATTTTATTTTCCTTTTTTATTCAATCTGAGTTCAACGTTGCTCATTTTATTTGATATGGATTTTATTGTATAGCTTGCAATTTACACCAAATTTGCAGTTCCTAGCAGGTTATACTATTTTCTCAGCAAAAATGAACAAATGTATTGACAATTAAAATATGTGAAAAAGTAGCACAAACCGCTCCAAATTAAGCACTACGGACTGAGAATGGTAATTTTAACATGGATTACATTTTCTATAGACTTCTAACAAGGAATTGGGGAAAAACCTTGCAAAGAAGCATTTTCCCGAGGGCTCAAACTGAAAAAAATGTGATTCAAGCTAAAATTTACCCATAGATAGTATCTCTTATATTGGCATCATCAGGGGTAAACTTGAATTCTGTAATATATTAAGAATTACACCCCACTGCATATCAGAGGGGGTAAACTATCTACATGAATTATGAGTAGCATAAATTCAAGAAGTGGACCTACATTCTAAGATATGGAAAGAAAGAAATTATTCGTGAATGGAAAAAGTTACTCAAAAGTAAAGCATGTTACACTAATTAATTAGGAAAACTGATGGGAACTGTAACGACTACAAATAACCTTTCTAAAGCTAAATCTAAGAACTCCTACAAAATATAAGATCCATTCACTCCATATATCTGAAATCAAAGATATAACATACCATAAAAGTTATCACTAAGATATGCCAACATCATTTGGCCATTAAAATCATCACAGAAGTTGACTCCAATACTGGATAAAGACTTAAAAGGGGCAGTAGTGTGTGTGCAAGTAGAAAAACAAAAATATAATAGAAATAATAGAAATTGTTTTGACTTGTGCACCCTACTTAGCAATGTCATTAGATCAACCACTTGAAACAAACTAAATAAACTCACTACATGCCTTTCAGCATAAACAACTTCAATGTTCAGCCCAGTTCCATGAGGAAACACTCAAGATAGTATCCCTAGATGAAGCGCGTTTCTCTTAAGACATTATACTAAACGCCAGAATTTTGTATTGTTCTTAAATAAGTTGCAGAGATAAGGAGTTCAAAACTCGTAATAACAATCCCAGCTCAAGTTGAATGTATTGCAACACTAATTTGCAAAATAAATAACACAATGATAGCAATATTTATTTGATGAAAGATATCAGTTTATGTGCTTTCAAATCACCTTCAATGGAAATGCATAGGTGGTAAAAACATGTAACAAGTCATGCACCTAATTCGGGAGTGACATCAAATTAATCATGTCGTAACTTCATAATCTCTTCTCATCTAATACCTTCCGCATTAACTACTATTTCTAATCCATCACCCTGAGGAATAACATAACACCCTTATCAAGACCGTAGATGTGATATTTGAACGAATAATCACAACAAAAAATACTCTAACATGTCAGCAAAAAATACAAAAAGTTACATGCAAAAATTGGAAAATATATGAATACATGATGGAGGTCATACATTGTATATGTCTCTTTATGAAGCTGAAGCAAAAATATCCTTCACGAGATCCACCGCTTCAGATTCTGACAGGGGAGTTGTAGTATCCTAATTGTTAAGAATAAGAATGAACCATTAAATAGTTTGAAAACAAGAATATATTGGAGAGAGATGAATTTTGACCTGCCGACAAACAAAAATTCATGTTCTGAAAACACGTGTACATCAAATGCTCAACAATTATAAATCCATGGTGTGAAATCCAATAGAATTTCAAGTAGACTTCTAAACATTGTATCGGTACAACTCTTTGGGGTTTTAGCAGTTCTGTAAAATGACACGGTATTACATCTTTTCAAGAATAACTTCTCGTGATGTAATTAGTGAATATCTTGATAATATTATAAATTCATGTGCTTATTTTAACTTGAAATACTGTCATTGAGACAGAAGTAATAAAATCTGGAGCTAATGTGTAGAGGGTAGAGTGAGATGACTTATCAAAGTACAAGTGAGATGTAAAAATTAACATGTTTAGAGTTACATTACATTTGGGAAATATTTGCCATCTTTTGTTTTTTCAGGTTGGTTCTTGATGTGCTTGATGGAAATGAGAAGGAATAGCAATTTTTGGTACAATCTTTAGTCATATCATGACTGGATTTGTTATTGGTTATGTTAAAATGCTTGGGGATGTGAAACCTAAAGAGAAGACAAAGTCTACAATTGTCAACTGTTACCCATAAAATGAAATCATGTAAACATAACATGTCCATCATGTAACTCATGTTATTGTACTAATTTCCAAGGCTTTATCAAAAACCCCATTTTGTACATATCCAACAATGATTGCAGTCGATGAGATCACATTTCGTTAAGGCATTTCTTTGAAAATCCGTAAAGCCTCATCAAGATCCCCATTTTGTGCATAGCTTGTAATAATGGCATTCCATGAAATCACATTTCGTTGAGGCAGTTTGTCAAACAACTCGCATGCCTTATGTATGCTTACACATTTGGCATACATATCTATGAGGGAAATCAAAACTATAACACCCGGAAAAAGTATGTTTTCAATTTTTTTGATGGATTTCCATACCCTGTGCCAAAGCTCCCATTTTGGCACATGTTGGGAGGATAATGGCAAAGGTTGTTGAGTTTGGATTTTCACCTACCAATTGCATTTCCTTAAATATATCCAATGCTTTATCAACAAGCCCTAATTGTGCATATCCAGAAATGATGGCAGTCCATGAGACCACATCTCGCTGAGGCATTATGTCAAATAGTTTGTGTGCATTTTTTATGCTTCCACATTTTGTATACATATCAATCAGGGTAGTCAAAACTATATCGTCTGACAACAATCCACTTTTAATTATCTTTGGGTGAATCTCTCCACCTTGTTTCAAAGCTCCCATTTTGGCACACGCAGGGAGGATGCTGGAAAAAGTTGTCAAATTTGGCTTTACACCTGCTAATTTCATTTGTTTGAAAATCTCCAAGGCCTTTCCAACAAGCCCAATTTGTGCATATCCACCAATGATTGCAATCCATGATACCACATCTCGGTCAATCATTTTGTCAAATAGTTCACGCGCCTCCTGTGTCCTTCCACATTTTGCATACATGTCTATCAGAGTATTCATCACAATAATGTTAGATTGAAACCCGCATCTCATGATTTTTTCGTGGATCTGCAAACCATACGTTACAGATGCCTTGTTTGTGCATATAGGGAGAATACTGGAGAAGGTGAACTCATCAGGTTGGATGCCTATTCGTTGTAGTTTGTGAAATAGGAGCAATGCCTCTTGAGGGAGACCATGTCTTCGGTAAGCTGCAACAATCATATTCAAATCAAGGAGAGAATATATTCAATAAAACACCCAATTCACAGAGTATATAGACAATAATGGGTCACATATCTAACAACTTATCTATCTCAACATTCAAACAAATTATGGATTTTCATATCGTAACATCAACAAAGGAGAAACATTTGAATACCCTTAATGCAAATCACAAAATACATCAAACATTTGGGTTATAGTGATAATCAAATATTCCAACAACCTCCGTTGAATCATATCTTCCACATACAAAGGAAGAAAAATGGTTAGAAGTTCGAGGAACATTCTTATGAAAGAAATAGAAGTCGATGGGAATGGTGAAAAATGCAGCGCTGCTGCGTACTGCCAGCTATCCATGACAAGAGCCCTTGCGGTAACACCAGAAATATATCATTACAATGATACATTAAAGCCACTGGGATATTGGTGTGCTAGCTAGGCTGAGACCTTAAAATTCATCTTCACGTAATACTGATACAGCAAAGCCCCCAAGTAAAGGAAGTCTACCTCATAGTTTTTCGCCATCATCACGCTAAAATAACAATAACAAGTCTAAAATTACAGTATGATTATCAAGGCAACTAAGTATCTTAAATTCTTTTGTGCAGTTTATCATCCAGAAACCCTCTCGCAACAATTTACTGTCTGACGGAGGTAAAATCTCTTGGAAACCCTCTTGCAACAATTTACTGACTGAGGGAGCTAAAATCTCTTGGAAAACCCTTGCAATAACTTATAGATTGCGGGATTTAAGAACATTCGGAATCCATCTTTGCAACAATATGTGAGCTATGGAAGCTAATAATCTTTAGAAACCCTATCACAGTAATTTATGAAGAGAGGAAACTTAAGATCTTAAGAAGGCATTTTTGCAACAATTTATGAACTGTGGAAGTTTAAAATCCTTAGAAACCCCTCTAGCAACAATTTACGAAGTGCGGACACTTAAAATCTATAGAAATCTCTCTTCCGATAATTTGTGGACCAGCAGAAACTTAAAACCTTTAGAAACCCTTATTTGAACAATTTATGAAGTGTGGAAGTTTAAAAGGATGTTCTCTTACCATGCTGCGGGCTAAGCAGGGCGAATTAATTTGGATCGGAAGCAGTGGAAGCCGAATCGGACTTCTTCCTTTTTTTGGAGTGGAGTTTAGCGAGCTCTAAAATAAGCTTAGAGAACATGTCCATTTTAGCGATCTCGATTCTGGTATACACTTCAGAGAATCCAACCAGCGCATCCGCCAACGACTGCACGGGATTAGTAGAAGACGATGAGGAAGATTTGGCGGAGAACTTGCGCTTTTTAGAGGAAGACAGGTACGAGTTTGTGCTGTTCACGGCCGGAACCAGGGATTATGCGGATGCCGTGGTGGATCGGATCGACCCTTATGGCGCCAAAAAAAAACGTTAAAATAGCTCGAAAAGTGAAAACGTCTAAACAGCGGTCAAACCGTCAATTTTAAGACAGTCGCAGAAACGTCCGGAAGTCCTTTACCATAGGGGGAACGCCTTCGGCGTAAATATGGATAATATATATATTTAAGGAGCCTCTTTAACCATTCTTATTTTTTGGTAATCTAGATATAAAACATTCAACTGATGGAATCCGCTTAGAATCGAAACCCCCTCATCTTTCAATTGAGATACTTTAAGGAAAGGGAAAATCCGACTGGGAGGGATTATATCACGTAGCCTACTAGATGCATTCTGACCACCCTAAAACTCTTGCCGCTAATATCGCTGCCCTTTCTTGATTCGGGTACCTCAAAGATCTCTATTTCCACCACTACAAAAGAAACCAAAATGCGTAGCACTTTCAAGTCCAGAAAAGACAGAATTATAGAAATTGTTTTGAAAGAAAAGTAGAACAACAAAAGAGCAAGCCTTGAGAGGAAACAAAAACAACAATAGCCCAAAATTTTGCCAATTGTTGCTCAAGTATTTGGAGGTGATCAAATCTCATGAAGACCCTAGCGGAGAGGGGCTAGTATTGGTACACATTAAGAGGGGTTAGTAGTGGTACACCTTAAATTAAGGAGTCCACAAAATTAATTGTTTATCATATCAGATTGTGATTTTTTCATTACTATGTAGTTTAAATTTGTGTTAGCTTATATTTTTTCTTTGGAGTGTTCAATTAGAGAGAAATTCATATTTTGAATTCATTTAAAATAATAAATTTGAGTTACACTACAATCATGGTGGAAACCAACATTTGAATATGGATGAAAATGCTTGAACATTGAATTTTTTATACTTGTACATGGGTAAGAGGTCTTACATGTCATGATGTGATTGGCTACTCTACATAATTATTATGTCAAAAATAAATAACTATTAGATAGTACTATGACAAATATTGGGTATTGTGTGATCAATAGTCATGTCAACTATTGGACCATGTTCACCTATTGGCCCCTCTCCCGTAGCCTGAACCTGGCGGGAAAATGGTGTGCCCTTCTCTCAACTCCTCGTATGATTTATCCTCTATGTTCTACAAGAAAATTGTACACATGGTCTTTCTGCGTGAAATCTATGTTGACATGGTAGATGACCATTATGCTTATAGGGTCCACAAAAGGGTGAGGAAAAAAGGCAAGGTTTTGCGTAGGAAGACTCTAAAATTATCACAATGTGGATAGACTCTCAAATTTCTTGTTAATGTGGAAGCTAGGAAGAAAAAAATGAAGGAATAGATGGCTGACGTGTGGAGTGAAGTACCACACTTGTTGAAGTGGGTGTTTCACCTCAAAGTATGCGATCAAATAGATAAGGTAATGGTCAAGGAGGAATACATGTGGTTATGCGGATGGTATGTGTGCATTGTAGAAGTTGATTAGACTGGATTTGAGAGATTCCCTTTTGCTAGGAGGAACAACTTGCATTTGTAGATTTGGAAGGTGAAGGAAGATGATAGTTGATCCATGAAAATATTTATTTTTAGTGTCATGGAAATACTCATAGAGTGTTCCCATGAATATTCTAATGCCTTGGGATGAACGTATGATGCTTTCTTGGGCATATGGTTTAGTATATCCAAGCATTTGGATACTGAGAAGTTAATGATTCATGCTTGAATGTAATAGAACTCTCTAAACTGAAAATGACCAACCCATGTAAAATATTACAAAGTTGTATATAAAGGAACCGATGACAGTTAGGTAACTGACGTCAGTTGAGGAATAACCGACGTCGATTAAGGCGGGAAAGTCTAGGTTTACCAAAAATAGGAAGATCTTCCCAGATTTGGCATGCTTTCTCATTGAGTCTGCTTATAAAAGTGAATTTTATGTGAGAGAAGGCACAAAAAACTTAGAAAAGGTCCAGTTAGGCTTAGGAATAATTCTTAGTTAGTTAGGTCAAGCTAGTGACTCATCACTAGGAGTTATAACTCAGTGCTGAGGGTGATGACTCAGTCACTGATGAGTTAAATGCCCCTAGAATGGGTCTAGGGTGAGGTGTTCTAGTGAGGTGGAGGTGTGAGGGTGAAATTAACTTAATTAAAATAATTAAATTAATTAATAATGTGAAGTTGAATAATTAATAATTAATAATGAGGCCATGGTGTGATTAATTATTTGAAAGGGACCAAGGGGATTGTGACCCAAATTTTATGTCTACATTTTGCCCCTTTTGTGCATATCTTGTATTGGTAAGTGATGCTGATAAAAACAAAAAGTCTGTGTCCCAAGTGTGAGTGGAGGTTAGGTTGCCCCAAGTAAGGCTAAAGGTGATCCCCCTCAAGCCACAAACTAATGAGGTAGGAAACAGAGTTGGTGAGTGTTTTGATAAATAGGTGATTGAAAAAAGTGAGGGGTGGGAGGTAAGGGTAAGGTCATTTTGGATAATGGGTAAAGGTTGGGTCGGGTAATGGGTAATGGTTGGATCGGGTAATGGAAATCGAAACACACACATACATATAGATTGTGAGCAATGGTACCAGGTGGAAGAGCTTGTACACTCTACATTGTCAAAGGTCGAGAGGTTTATCCAAATGAGCTTGAAGTGAATTCAGGTATCCAATGTATATGATATGGTCATGAAGCACAATGAGGTCAGGTGTAGGAATGGGTAATAGTTTTTTTCCATGGCACCAAAGGTATGGTTAGGATAAACATCACGTCATTAGGCAAGGTAAAGGTCATTAGGCTAAACAACATGGGTAACAACATCACAAGGTATATCAAGTAAACAAATCCAAATGTCACAAAATAAAATTCAAGTCAAGGTATGTAGGTTAGGGTATAGGTAAGGCTGAGATATAGGTAAATAACATGTCCCTAAATGCAATTAAGGAAATGTACAGGTAACGTAGGCTTTTGGGTGAGGTGTTATAGGTTTTGGTAAGGATAAAAGGTATTTGAGACAATAATGTTTATAGGCAAAATAAGCCTAGTATAGGTCAAACAATGCTACAGTGGGTGACTGATATCGGTTATAGGGTAACTGATGTCGATTTTCTAGGGCATGACATGACTGACATCGGTCATGTCAATTTGGGGCTAAAAAGGAAAAATCCACTTTTTATGGATTCATTTTAACCTTTCCACTTTTAGAAAATGACAGAGGAGAAGTTGAAGAAGTGGAAAATGATAGTACAAGGTATCTAGCTGAGTTGGTGAGCCACGTAGTAGGTGATTGGCATTCGATCGGTGGGTCCATGAGATTTATTTGATTGATTCGATTAGTTGTGAGGTGAGGAGTTGATTTGGGCATGGCGGAGGTGGGAGAGGGAGTGTAGGTGGACCACCGACACAATGACTAGACATGCCACCATGGAGATGACACCAAGTAGAGGTAGGAAACTATTCTGAAGCCCTAATTTGAATTGAAAAGATTTGTTGTAAAATCATTTTGTTTAAAAGTTGGGTGAAATTTTAATTTTGAAATCATGGTTAAAAATGAATGAAAGGAGGGGTGGGAAGGTCAAATGTAATTTAAATAAGGTATGTAATGAAACCAAGATAGGTTTGGGTGGGTTAGAGTAGGAATTTAGGTTAGTTTTTTGTGAATTTTTGATAATGGGGGATGAGGTTATTTTTGGTGTTGACACCAAGGTTTGATAGACCAATGAAGGTCAAGATGACCAACATCAGTCACACTTACATACCGATAGGTGCTCAGAAGGGCCAAGGCTGATGTTGGTAAGATTTGGTGGCATCGGTCAAGGCTTGGTGACCGATGCGACAGTCAAGAGGGAAGATGATGGTCGAGGCGAAATGTTATTTTGGTCACGAGATAAGAGGGAATAGGTGTAGAGCTAGGTAGGAAAGGTAAGTGGGAAAGGAAGGGGTAATGGATGATAATGTAGGTAGAAGAGGGTCAGGCACTATTTTGGTGATGTGGGATAGGTAAGTAGGTGAAATGATCTAGGTATTGGGTAAGTAGGATTGATGTGTTATAGGTGGTGTGTGTGATGTAAAAGGGGGTTAGTGTGCTAGGTGGGTTTGAGATGTGTGTAATAGGTGATTTGAGAGGGACAAGTCTTGATATTGTCATTTGGATGATGCAGGAGAGAGATCAGCTGAGGATGAGGGACAAAGTACCACCCCTACTAGTATAGATGTGGCCTAACGTGACCATAGAGGAGTGGGAGCACATGACCGATGTTGGACTTAGTGTGATCCGATGCTATAGGCGTATAGCCCGAGATCATAGCTTGATGGTCACTCTCATCGATAGATGGGACTCCGTGACCAATACCTTTCATTTACCAATGGGTGAGATGACCATCACACTAGAGGACATGTATAGGATCTTGTACTAATTGTTGGGGAGCTAGGATTCCAGTATTTGAGGCATTGGAGCCAATAGGGAGCCAGTGTATTCCATTTCATCTGAGGCATCGGTGGAGCCGATAGTGGCAATATTTGGTGAGGTGATGGGCCTACTGAGGTATCACAATGTGAGTCTCACTTATAGAGATATGTATGTCACCTATCCATAGGAGACTAGGCTATCGGTGCTGATGATGGTGGCATGGGATGTTTTTCTCTTCCATATTTTGAGGGTGGGAGATTCCCACGAGCACTGATGGGGGTGCTACATGATATGATAGAGGAGCGAATATTGTTCGCTTGGGCACCGAATTTCCTAGTTTAACTGTATAGGGAGTTATAGGCCTATGAGAGATTGAGGAGATTTGGTATGTGATGTACTTATTTATTACACTGTTGGGCATATGAGCACATTGTGTGTGTGCATCCCGTTGGTTTACCACAATAGGATTGGTTCAAGGTTGGTTTGTTCAGAGTTGGTTTCAGATGATGGGTACCAATTGGGGGACAACCGAGGGTGGCTAGGGCCACATATGATGTGTCATACTATAGGAGGCTATTGGAGGGCCTTTCGGTAGTGGATATCATGTGGAGGCCATATATTGGATATCTATCATACAGGGGCATGGTGGATGAGCTAGAGGGACTGCATTTTTTGAGGTGGATATAAGGGGTAGTGTTTCGTGAATGAGCATGAGATGATACTTGTTGACAGGGTCAGATGATAATTTGGACTACCACAGGACATGCCCCCACCTTTTCCATAGTACCATAGAGATGACGTAGAGAAACCCATGTCTCCACCACACCTGAGTGATCCTACAGGGTAGGAGGAGCAGGTTCGTGATCGACGTATTGATGATGTGGGTGTCACCGATGTCTACAAACAATGGTGGGTGGCATAGCTATAGGTAGCACCACCGAGGCAGGGCAGTCAGATCTAGTGATGGTCACTGTGTAGAGGGATGCATTACAGGGGCAGGTGGACACCCTATAGGCATAGATTACAGGGTTATAGGTTCAGCTGATAGGGGAACAAACACAAGTGGCCACATTGTAGGCACATGTGACAGCCCTACAGGCCTAGGTAGCATAGGGGCAGGCTCCCGCATAGGGTGGAGACGGGATGGAGGATAGGTAGCCACCTTACAGGCACTTGTGGCCAAATTACAGGGCCAATTGGCCACAACACAGGAACAGGTGGCGGCCTTATAGGCCCATGTAGCTGCAGAGGTACCCCCATAGGCATAGGGACATATAGGGACAGGGTCCCATAGTACAAGGGCACCTACCCCAGGATAGGGACACACTTGTAGGAGGTCAGGGAGTTCATCAGGGAGGCCATTAGTCAGGTTCCAGAGCTATAGTGCCCATGGCACCACCTCAGACTGTGTCGATGGTGAGGTTTAGGGATGCCCTGAATGAGGCTCACTACTATCAAGATCATTTGATGACTGTTGGTATTAATGTTCCCTCATATGCCGAGTATAAAGCCTAGGAGGTAGCCAGTGAGCGGACTAGATCCAGGACTCACAGTTCAGGGAGCACAGGGGGCCATCGAGCCCATAGATAGGGTCAGGGAGAGGTTACAAGTTCTTAGAGGCTAGGCCTGGGTGAGGGCCAGGAGGAGACCAGGCTGAGACCCATGGAGGGTGGAGAGATGTTGGCAGGGTGGTTGACAAGTAGGGAGGGGGAGGAGGAGACATATGAGACTGGGGAAGAGGGTATCAGGTGGGGTTGATTGAGTCACTAGATGTGATATTGTATCTATGATTTTGATTTTTGATATATATATCGGCCTGTGTGCTGAAGACGTGAGATTGTATATGAGATTTTTTGAGATACTGGTATTTATTTATATCTATGTATATATGTATTGATACACAAACTCTCCCATTTATATAGTTGATGATGTTTATTGGATGTATGATATTTGTGGCTTTAATTTCCATTTTTATTGCATATTATGGAAACTTAGTTGAGTTAGGCATGGTTGAGTCAGGTTGTCTAGGCATGGTTGAGTCAGGTCTAGGCATGGTGGAGTCAGGTAGGCATGGTTAAGTAGGTCATAGGCATGGTGGATAGGTCGTTCTAGGATGGTGGAGTATAATCATTGTCAGGTTGTCTAGGCATGGTTGAGTATGGTTTTTGTGGTTGATTTAATTTCCAAGTTATTGGTTATTATGGAAAAATAAATGATGATGTATATGTATGTTGTGGTTGAATCTACCAAATATTTGATATCATGGAAAATGTTTAAATGAATCAAGGTAATCGACATATGGATATAGTGATAAAATGATAAATGTGATGAAACAACACGTGTTTTTTGTGATATATTAATTTCCATTGTTTTGGTGTGAATGGAAACTAACTAGGGTAGAATGTGAATATAAAAGGGGAAAATGGGTAGGTGTAAAAGTTGTAGAAGGGGAAGGGATAGAAAAGGGTAGAAAATGGTGAGCTAACCTCCAAGGGCCTTTGCCCTCGGAGTTCCTACATAGCCCCGATGAATAGGGGCCTCAAGACGATGTAGTTCTCCCTTAAGCTAGGGAAGAATATAGTGAGGTAGATGAATGGGTCAGTAGGATTTAGGTGTGATTGAGTTCGAGGTCACTTGGGTAGGTTAAGTTGAGGTTTAATATGGTCGAGTATAGGTCATTTTAGGCATGATGGAGTCATTATGTTGGATAGGCATGGTGGAGTGTAGGTCATTTAGGCATGGTGGAGTGTAGGTCATAGGCATGGTGGAGTCTTAGTGAAATAGGTATGATGTAGGTGTCAAAGGTCTAGTCCTGTGTAACAAATCAATAGGTAAGAAAAGAGGTGAACGGTAAAAGAGGTGGAATGCCACCAAATTTGTAAGGACCATTACAAGTCTATTACACCAAAAGATTGGCTTATGAATGTAAGACCCTAAAGGTGTTGCATGCCTAAACTTTCTAAGGGTGAATGAAGTTACATGATCACAAAATGTCATATTTTTCGGTACGTCCCTTGAGTAGGTAGAATATTCAAAGAAAATAAGGTGAGGTGAAGTGGTTTTTATAGCGTAACCTTGTTGTGAGGCGACATGCCTTCTTCTGCAAGATACCCAAAACCAGAATAGGCAAGTCCATGACAAAAAAGTTATATGTTTCTTTGTGCTTTTTATTTTTATAGACTGATCGATGTGGGAAGTCTATGTGGGATAAATATAAGGACTCCTTGAGGTCTTCGTGAAGCTGATCAATACGGGAAGCTTCAAAATATTTTCATCTTTATTTTTTTATAAATAGTCTTCTTTTTGGATAGACTATGTATAATAGGTCTAACTTTATAGTTGTCCTTCAAGGGAACAATCTATTTATAGCAGCTAGATAGAGAGGTAGATGTCCTTTTTGAGGGAATCATCTATTTGCAAGAATTTTGACTCAAGGAGTTGAATCCCATTTTACTTTTGAAATTCTTTGGACTTTTAGGTCATGGATGAGACTATAGAGGAGTATAGGCATCTTTTATGAAGGCAAAACCATAGCACGTAAAGGTTAGCTATGCAAGAGAGGTTTTAAGTGATGAATGACCATGGGATTCCATCCTTAAAAATAATGAAAAGTATCCATGAGAATCATGCCATGAGTAGAGCCATGGTACTCATGTTTAAGATAAGGCTGAAAGGTGACGGGTAATCACACAATTCTTGTTTAGTCATTGGTTCTTAAAACGGGTGAGATGAAAGGAGTGGGTACTCAAGGGACGAGTTTGTAATAGAAAAAAGGTGATATAACACTCGATTCAATAATAGAATGGTCGAAGATACAAAGTATTGAGGGGCTCAGGTTCGGGTTGGCCTTTCGAGGGAAGAGAAATGATAAGCACCTGATCCATAGGCATGAGTAATGATATAGGGTCCAAACCAATTAGGAGAAAATTTGCCCCGTTTACTTTTATCCATTTTTTTTACATGTTGATTTTCTTTCATGACGAGGTCACCAAACTTGAAGGTTCGTTCTTGGACATGTTTTTTGTAGGCACGTTTGATACATTTTTGGTAGATTTAAAGGTGATCTAGAGCGGTGAGATGACACTCATCGAGTAATTCAAGTTATGCCAAATGGTCTTGGTGAAAATCATCATTGGTGAGGATATATTTGAGTGAGATACAAAGAGATGGAATTTGGACTTCAAGAGGTAAAACAACCTCCATACTGTAAACCAAAGAAAAGGGTGTGGCAGCAGTTGAGGTATGAATACTAGTGCGGTAAGCCCATAAGGAGAAAGGAATGTGCGTATGCCAATCCTTGCCAGTATCATTGACCACTTTCTGAAGAATTTTATTGAGGGTTTTGTTGGTTGATTTGGCTTGGCCATTTTCTTGGGGGTAGTAAGGTGAAGAGAAACTAAGCTAGATGCCAAAGGTGTCACAGAGTTTCCATAGGGTTTTGTTTTTGAATTGTTTACCATTATCAGTGATAAGTCGGTGAGGAACACCAAAGATACAAATGATGTGATGGGTAATGAATTAACATATTTTCTCAGCCTTGGTAGAAATAAGAGGTACAACTTCTACCCATTTAGTGTAATATTCAGTAGCATGGTAATAATCCATTGATGAAGTTGAGAAGAATGAGGGTTAATCTCACCAATGAGATCCAGAACCCCATTGAGAGAAAGGCCAAAGATCTCATGTGACTTGTAAGGTGTGACTAGGGGTATGATGAAGATTAGTATGTTGCTGAAACTTCACACAACACTTGACATAGTCACAACAATCACAGTTTAAGGTTGGCCAGTAATAACCGAGGTGAAGGATGCACTTAGTGATGGCTAAACCACTAAAGTGACCTCTAAAAATTCCATCGTGAACTTCTTTGATAGTATATGGTATTTCAGAGCTAGTTAGGAAACGTAAGAGGATGCCATCAAATCCATGTTTATAGAGTAGACCACCCATGATAACATAGCGAGAGACACTTTTGAGGAAGGCTCGTTGCCCATTGCGGGTAAGATGTGGAGGGAGAATTGAAAGGGAAAGGTAGTCAGCAAATTACTTATACCAAATATCTCGTGGGTCAATTTATATTTTTGCGATAAAATTAACCTCTAGGAATAGGTAAGATGGTGATTGCAATATTTGTATTGTGACAAAGATCTTCGAGTCTGAGGGTGAAGTGGGTATTTGAGAAGTGAGACAGGCCATGGTATCCGTAAATTTGTTTGTGGAACGTGGGGTAGTACAAAGTTCATAATGGTCAAAGGTAGTCAAGAGAATGTTGACATGATGTTTATACTTTTGAAGTATCTCATTACGACACTGGTATAGTCCATTAACTTGGTTAACCACTAGTTGGGAATCACCAAAATATTAATGGATTTAACGTTTAAGGCTATGGCGGTTTTAAGACCCAATATGAGTGCTTCGTATTCGGTGATGTTATTAGTACAATCAAAATCTAGTTTGAAAGATAAGGGCATAGGCTCACCATCTAGAGGAATGAGGATGACTCCTGCACCACCCCCACACTAACATTTGGAACCATCGAAGAATAAGGTCATTTGATAAACTGTATCATCAAGGGAAAGGGTAGCAATGGATTCATCTGGAAAATCAAAGTTGGAAGATTGGTTTCCGGAAAGAGGTGCATCTGCAAGTTGGTCCAGCAATGGTTTGTCCTTTGACGGATTTTTGGTGGATAAATTCAAGATCAAGGTCTGCAATGAGAATAAGCCAACGTGCAACACATTGATGTTGGTAGGGTTTAGCATACATATAATGCAAGGGGTCGGTATTGGTGAAAACAAAGGTTTTATGGTTGAGTAGGTAATGGAAAATTTTAGTAGTGACGAAGACTAGGGCTAGGCAAAGTTTTTCAGCATGTGTGTATCTAGTCTCATAGTCTAGAAGGGTATAACTTATATAATAAACCACATTTTCTCTCTATGTTTTTCGTCACGATGAGAAAGCATGGCCCCCAATGAATGGTCTGTGGCAGAAATATAAAGGTAAAAGGGAGTGTCATCTTTAGGAGGGATGAGCACAGGGGGTTTGAGGAGGTATCCTTTTAATGCTTCAAAATATTTATGGCAGTCTTCATCCCATTTGAAGGAAACATCCTTTTTAAGGGGGTGATGAAAAGGCTGAAAATAGTCAGAGAGTTGGGAAATAAAACGACGAATAAATTACAACTTGCCTTACAAACTATGAAGTTGACGTAGGTTAGTAGGTGGAGGCATCTCAAGAATTTCCTTGATTTTAGTAGGGTTGACCTCAATGCCATGCAAAGAGATGATGAAACCAAGGATCTTACCTGAGAGAACAATGAAAACACACTTCTTTGGTTGAAGATAAACACAATATTTGAGTAGACGGTCAAAGATGACTTTAAGGACCGTGAGGTGGTCATCCCGACATTTAGATTTAGCAAGGAGGTCATCTACATAATCTTCCAATATGTTATGCATAATGTCATGGAAGATATAGGTCATAGCCCTCTGGTAGGTAGCACCAGCATTCTTAAGGCCAAAAGGCATAATTCAATAGCAAAAAGTACCCCAAGGGGTGATAAAGGTAGGTTTGTGCTGGTCTTCTGGTGTAAGTAATATTTGGTTATAACCCAAGAAACCATCCATGAGTGATAACATCTCGTGACCAGCAGTGAGATCATGAGTTGGTCAATTCTTGGTAGAGGAAAATCATCTTTAAGGCAGGCTAGGTTGAGGTCACGGAAATCCATGCATATGTGGAGTCCCCCTATCACTTTTGTTACAGGAATAGTGTTGGAAATCCATTGGGGATAATCAATGGGTAGAATAAAAGAAACAGAAAGGAGGCACTGGAGTTCTTATTTTACAAGAAGGGCAATGCGTGGATGCATTTTTCATAGTTTCTGTTTTATGGGTTTGGCATCAGGGATGGTTACGATATTGTGAACCACAATATTTTGGTCAATACCGGGCATGTCGACATAAGACCAAGCAAAAGCATTGCTATAATCTCGGGGGAAAGAGGTAAAATCCTCATGCTAAGTGGAATATAAAGATTGGCCTATCTTTAGAACGTGAGGGTCATCTTGAGTGTGAATGTTGATCTCTATGGTTGATTCATTCAACATGGTTTACGTCTCAGAAGGTAATGACCAGTGGATGTAAGAGTCCTCCGCACCTAAATAAGTGAGAATGGAATCATCATCCTGACATTGAATGAAGTTAATATAAGGAGTATCATCATCGATCAGGCCAGGATAGAGGAAGGGAATAGAATGTGGGAGCCTCGCCATCATGCTGATAGGTCAGAGGTCCCAAGGAAACAATATTTATGAAAAAAAAATTGGTGGAATAGATTTTTGATCCATAGACTCCGTAGGTGAAGTTGATGGCATAGGTAAATGAGGTGGAGAAGGTGTCTCTTCCTCTATGAGGATGACACAAGCTTTATTAGAAGAGGAATCTTCCAAAAATCCTAGGCCACGATGATCATTGTGTTTACGAGTGGTGCAAGAAATGATTGTGTGACATCCTTGCTCATAGAGACAAAACCTGAAACCTTTCCATGTATAGCGATGGAGGAATGTAGAGGAAAAGTGACAATTAGTTAGGTACCAAAAATCGGATGAAAATGGACGAGTTTGGGTAAGTGGTTCAGTGCATATGTGAAGGAGCGTCGAGTCCCCCATATGTCAAATTAGTAAGAAGATGAGGAAAACTATATGAAAAGGTCTCACCTGTTTGTGGACTGTAATGTGGATGTCAATGGAGGCTTCCATACTCTTGAAACACCACTTCAACCCACGGAGTAAGGAAAGTGTTTACGTTATAGAGGTGATACTCCCCCAAGGTAAGGCGTTGGAAAATGCCTACCAAGGAATTTGAAGTTAGAATTTGGGTGGTGGGGATAACAGAATCCTCTAAAACAAGGGAAGGAGAAATGGCCATTGTTAGTGCCAAAGTGGGTTGGTTAATGGACCCGAGGTAGAATTATGTAGCAGCAATAGTAGGCATAGTGGAGGTGATTATGGAGGTGTAGTGGTAGAAGGAGGTGGATGAGATAGCTGGCTAGAAGGAGCAATTTCAGATGGTTGTGGATGGGATAATGGTATTTATGGGAGAGGCCTTAACTGGTATAAGGAAATCATTAGGTCAGTAGAGCATGTTACATGTTTTAAACGGTGAAGGATCAGTCAGAATGGTGTAGTTGTGTCCTTCATGTTCAAATTTTAGACATCGATGTAAGGTGGAAGGAACACAACCCATGGTGCGAATCCAAGGTCGACCAAGTAGAAAATTATATTGGAATTCCCCCTTCAATACATAAAATAATTCAGGAATAGTACGAGGGCCCATGCAGATGTGGAGAATGATAGTTCTGAGGGTGGAAGTTATGGCATCATTAAATGAACGTAGCATAACTGGGTTATGGTGCATACAATTGGAAGGGATGCACATCTGTTGATATGCATGGGAAGAAATGATGTTGATACTAGCACCTCATCAATCATAACATGATGGAAACGTGTATTCTCAATATACATGAAGATGAAAAAGGCAGGGTCTGTATCATCTGATTGGAGGGGTATGATCTCATCATCCGAGAAACTAAGAGCGACCACTTGGTGAATTACAGAGGGGGTAGATGGAAGTGGTGAGGTGGTAAGAGAGGCCACATAGTGAGGGGTGAAAAGGGAGGCAACATGTGTAGGATCATTAGGTAGAACCTTGATAGATTACAAGATCTCAATGAGATCCTGACGATGGGACTCAAAGGTTTGGATAAGGTCATATAGGAAAATTTTCAGAGGTGATTGGTGAATCTGTTTGAGCATGGTGTGATGAGCCATCCCATCTGACATAGGGAATGCTGGTCCGCGAATGGTGATTTTTGGTAAAGGGGCCAACAGAATGTTAGGTAGAGGTGTGGTGGAGGGTTTATCTATCTTCTCTTTTCCTATATCCTTTTGTGCACATGTGGAAACTTGGATCATGTTAATCTGAGGAAGAGAGGGAGATGGAGAAGGTGTGTCATGAAAGGTGAAACGACATGGGGGGGAAAAGAATGATGAAGGAACATGTTCTTGTGAAAGAATTTTGGCGCACTGACATTTTGGTGGGGTTTTGGCTAGTTCACTAATGCGGACCATGTTGATCTCAAATTGTGGAGGAGGGTAAAAGGGTTGTGGAGGTGGAGATGGAGATTGTTGAATATGTGTGGAATGAGGTTGTGTAGAGATAGGTGAAGGTGTAACGGGGTCCTCATCTAAAAGACCATCATTGTCAAAGTTTTTCTTCAAGAGGACATAGGTGAAGAAGAATAGTCTTAAGAGCCTTACAATTTCAACATGTCATGTCCTGGCACACGATGGTAGGCATAAATTTTAGAATCATCAAACCCTCTTGGTTTAGGTTTTAACGCATCATAAGGTCTAAACGGGGGTAATGTAATAACAAAGGTTTCCAAAATTTTAGCCAAGATATTAGCGTAAGATCCTACTAATGGATCATAATGTGAGACGAGAGTAGTTTTGGATGGAAACATGGGTGGGGGAACAAATTTGAGCTTCTCATTTGGTGGATAAGGTGGTTTTCATTTTCAGTTGTACCTTCTTAGGTAACGGTGTAGCTAGTGAGCTGATTATGGGAGGTAGCATAGGCTTCCCTCCCCTTTTGGAAGGTAGGAGCGTATTGGATTTGGGTTGGGCCTTCTTGGGTAAAGGCATAGATGAAGGGTGTGATGAAGAAGGGAAGGCCGATGGTGGAAGGGGACAAGTTAACCAAGGTGGGTTGGAGGTGCGTTTAAGGATGGTAGTGGGAGGAAATATGGAAGGGATTGGTGTAGGTAATAATGAGGGCATTGGAAAGGGTGTGCTTATGGGAGGTGGAAAGGACCTAGGTAATGTGAAGGCAGGGGTCATAGGAGTTCACAAAGAGACAGGTAGTACATGATGAGGAAGTGGGCTGACGTGTTCTTAGCCTTCTTTGATTAGGGGGTTGCATGACCAAGGTTGAAGGATGCGGACCTAGTATAGATGGAAGTGGTGAAGGTGACAAAGGAGTAGTAGGTGATGCTGGTGTATGGGTTCTGAGAGGTTGGATTCTCCTCTTAGGTGGGGGAGCAGTCCTGATGATGGCTTGATAGAAGTGGTAGCTAGATCAATTTTCACCAGGAGGATGAACTAGACTTAATGTCGGCATGACCCCTAAGGTACAGGAAATTTTGGGTATAGGCGAAGGAGTAGGTGGTTTAGGTGCAGATGGTTGTGGAAGTAATGGTAAAAGTGCAGGTGTAGGTAATGGTGATGTGGAATATGTTGCCAAAACTACCTTAGGTGTGACGGATTTTGTCACCTCAAACACTTTGGGGTAAATGGTTGAAGCATCAATAGATGATATCTACATTTGAGTTGAAACAGACATTTGAAGGCGCCCCAAATCATGGAATTATCCACATAGTCTAAGCAGTCTGCCAAATGTGAGAATGGTGTGGCAGTAGAAGGAACCAATGTTTATTTTTTAGTGACTCCGTAAATAAATTTGAGTGTCTATGAAACAGGAGAAGTGATTAGCTTCTGACTCTATGGGTGAAAAGAGATGAGAAAAAATCAACCAGGATCCTTGAAATCCTGTGAATAATTATCTTTGACCGAAGGGGGGCTTCCAATGGGTCTACCACATGTTGAGGAGGAGGTAAGGTAGATGAGATAGGGTCTTCTTTTTATGAAGGAGAACAAAAAACATATTCTTCCGTAGGTAGGAGAGTAAGTATTGTTGGTTTCTCTTAGGTAAAGGGAGGTGAGTGGGACAATTATATTGGTATGTATGGTAGACTCCTCATTGGGTAGAGGAGAAAATGAAGGGGACTCCTCCGTGGCGTGAAGGAGTTTGTGCAAGAATTTCCTCGATAGATGAAGTGGGAGGAAATTGTGTAGAAGGAGCTGGTAGGATGTTAAAAATGGCATGAACCTCATGGATATTACCATCATTGGCTGAGGAATCACCGATTTGGTTGGATGAGGGGGTGTGATTTGGGAATGGATTCCAGAAAATATGAAGGTTTTGGTTAGCCGGTGCATTAGGATTGTCCAAGACGATATCCCCTTTATCTAACATTTCTTGGACAATGTTTTTGAAAGTGATACAGTTACTGTCACTGTGACCTCGAATGTGATGGTAATTGCAGTAATCATTTTCATTGTACCATACAGGCACAGGGTGAGAAGGGTCAAAACCAAGTATGTGGTTTGATAGGTGGAAGGGTGATAGCTCTTGCTTTCAATAAGTTTTTCCAAAATGATCAGAGTAGAGATCTCCTATGGGGGTATACTTTCTTTTCTCCCTTCTAAACTGAAATGTCTAGATGGGGGAGAGGTTAGACAAAGGTTTTTATTGGTTTGATGAATGAGACGGGCAGATTTCAAAACGACCACGTTGGTAAACCCCTTGGTTCTAGAATAGGTATTTTGGCGTTTGGAAGAAGAAGAGATTATTATTTGATTTAAACACCAGTGTGTTTTTATAATGCAATTGTATCTTCTTCTCTTCAATGGTATGGATTTCCATCTTTTGGGCCATAGTGAATGCCTCATCAAAGGTGTGGAAGGTTTGGACATGGAGAGTTAGTGATATATGTATAGCACAAGCCCTGGTAAAAAATTGTATTAACTCTGTCTGAGGTAATTAGAATGTGAGTTGGTTGATCAGGCTGCACCATCGAGCAACAAAATCTGTGATAGATTCATCTTCATATTGGCATATGGCATACACGTTAGTCATGTTGACTCTCTTGACAATATTGATAGAAAAATGGTCAAGAAAGCCTGAGCAACCTGGTTAAATGAGAGGATAGAATGTCTAGGTAAAGAACTATACCAATCCAAAGTGGGTCTCGTTAACGACATTGGAAATGTCCTCAGGAGCAACACATCATCATGAGCAATTAGGTAGCACACATATTTAAAAGACCACAAGTATTTTTACAGATATTCTTTGCTATTGAATCGGTTAAGCTTTGGCATTTCCCAATGTGTAGGGTATTGGTGAATAGGAATGGATGGGTGACTAGGATAATTGAAAATCTCGTCATATGTTAGAGAGTTACGTGATCCTGAGACATATTCTTCCAATTTTTGCATCTTTTCCATCATCATTTTGATTAAGTCATTGGTAGGTTGTGATGACGGGGAACCCCCTAAGGTATGAGGGGGTAGATAAGGTAGGTATAACATAGATGACATCCCAGTGTGTGGTGGCGCTGTGTATAAAACATTGTGATGAAGGGATATGAGAGGGAATATAATTTGAGGGAAAGTACCCCGAGTAAGTAGTAGATGAAATAGTTAGTTTTTGGTGATAGGTATATGTAGGTGGGGTGGATGTAAAAACCCTAGTAGTGATTGGTGGAAGAGACTGGGGAATGGAGAGAACGAGGTTTTGTAAGGGGGTAAGACCTGTCGACACCAAAGGTGGATGGTATGCAATAGGTATATAGGAAGTGGAAGACATGGAAAACCCTGTACTGAGGGTAGTGGATGTAGGCATGGTAGACATCGTAGGGGAAATGGATGCTATGGGTATGATAGATGTGGTAGGTACAACAAATATCGATGAAGTGGGGTCGAGCTGCGAAACAACAGGTGGTAAGGTGAAAGCAGCCAAGGCAATATTGGAAGTGGCAGAGGAAGAAGTGGATGTAAGTGTAGGTGGGATGGATATGGGCATGCTGTAGATAAGCTTCCCAGATGAGTCATGAGTGGATGAATAGGCTAAGTAATACTGAAAAGTTCCGGGTTTTGATAAAAGGAGTTTTACGAACTCCTCGTCATCAGTACTGATGGTAATAGTTTGAATGGGATCCATAGGTGATAAAACAAAAGGCAGAGATGGGATAGGCAGGAGTGGCTGAAGGCTAGCATGGAATACGAGAGTGTTAGCTTGGCTATGAGTCAAAACCATGTGTCTAATGGTAGGCATGGTAGTTTGATCTCTGTAAATGACACAAGAGCACAAAAGGAATGGAGAAAATGGTTCCAGAAGGTGAAAGTTCATTGTTTTAATTGAAAAATTAAAACACAGAGGCCGAAAACGGTTGGTTAACCAATGTCCGTGCCAAGAGGGTAACTGATGTCGGTTAGATCAACTACTACTGATGCTGATCACTATAGAAAAAAAATGATTTTTAAACTGTGGTAATAAATAACGAAAAATGAAACAGATCTAAACTTTCACAGTGATGTCAAAGACACAAAGATATAGTAAGGTGGTTGGGGAAATCTTAGAAGGAATAGAAATATGATAAATGTGACTTTGGTTAAACTAACCAAAACAGCAGGAATACCAATAGTCAGTCAATAAACCAACGACGGTCGAGATGAGTAAACCGATGAAGGTGTATGGACCGACGCCAGTCACTATACAATTTGTGAAAATATAGAAATAAATGAATTTGGTGATTTAGATGAAATAAAATACCAACCCAGAAACCTTAGTATGGTAGTGGTTGATCCTAACATACTTAGAAAGAGCCATCATACACCAACTATGATTATGGAGTGTGAAGGGAGAGAAGAACGAAGAAAATGAACTCACACCTCAAAACACAAATCAAGTAAAAGCTAGCAAAAATGAAATCATATGTGGTAGATTTTATGTTCTAGCTTATGTCATTTAGGACTGACTTGTGAATAGAATAGAGTTTTTGGTTTGAAAAAGGTGACCTACAAAAATCCAACAACTAAGTATAGTTTCAGGTATGTTTTGGTGAGGGAGGTCCTTTCTCTGAGATAATAACTGGACAGAGAAACCCACTTGGAGCCTACTATCAATCCTCTAATCGTGTGATCGTTGAGATTTTCTTCCAGGTAATATGTTGTTTAATAAAATGAGTAATTTATTTTCAGTGGTTTGGTGTAGAGAAAGAGTGTGCATTCAATTCGTCAACCATCAGCTAGGCATGAATTCCAGCATATAGGTTTCCCAAAGTTTTTAAATGAGTTATAGATGTAACACACGTAAATGATATGAAAAGATTTTAAACCCAAATCCAAAATAAAATTCGATGAGAGAAATGATGAATGGGCAAGTGTATGTCTTTCACTAATGCAATACAAAAATAAAAAGAATTGTTCTTTTTAGTCCAAAATAAGAGTGTCACTGAGACAAGTAGAAGAGAAAGAATGTTCCAAGGGAGCAAATTTAATGTGAATTCTTTCAAAAGGAAATAGACACACAATATTTCACCTTGGAATGAACAATGCAAAAGAACCCAAAAGGGTCCTGTACGTCGGAAAAGTGACAGGTGAGCTTGAGAATCAACAAGTAACTCTTCTGCGTACCCGACCTCCCGAGGTCGTGCCGAGACAGCCGGTGTGGGTAGAATGTGCAGGAAAACTAGTTAGGCAGTCTAATTTCTTCGACACGCACTAATGGTATTTACGAATCTAAGGCAAAGAAGGCCCTTCTAACTTGGACTGGTGTGATAGATCGATCAGCGAGGATGACTGCTCGAAGGCTCCAATCAATATCGAGCTCTGGCGTGATTCGATCTATGGGTTGTGGGATGCGTGGAAAATGACCCGGGATGGTTTCGTGTATTTCTCCTGATAGGGTCATATGGTGAATATAGTCAACTCTATGGACGATTCTCTGGCCTAGTCCAAAATTCTCTAGCTTCGTTGGTTATTGTGTCTAGTAGGGATAACTGTTGAATGATGAGAGGTGGCATCGGAGTAGACTGAAATACTAATTTACGTAGGCCAGTGTCTATGTCTAATTCTCTTATGGATTCGTTAGGCTGTGGGATCTGTGGATCACAACCATAGACTCTTGGTTGTTGCGGTCCCGTTATGGTCATACGGGAGATCAAGTTCTGATTCCTAGTATCCAGTAGTCGTAAGCTTTTTCAGCTTCTATGTTTAGAACCAACAGTTGTGCAATCTTCTCAGAATACCTTACAGGCGTTATCGCAACTTGGATTCTTAAGCTGGTATCTATATCTACTAGGGTGTCTCCAGCGTCTGGCTGTGGAAATAAAGGATCACACCCGAATGTTTGTTCTCTTTCGAGCCCTTCTACAGTCATGTGGGTATTTTCTAGGGTAATCTGTAGTTTGGCTGATTTGACCAAAACAGATATGCTTGGTCGTCTTCGATGTTTAACCCTCTCAACTGTGTCCTGATCTGTTGGAAGTCTGTTGTTGTTTGGAAGACTTGTATCCTAAGGTTTTGGTCAATGTCAGTTATTGCCACTACGGTATTGGGCTGGGGCACAATTGGCTCGAAAATGTATTCCCTGGGCTCTCTAGGTCCCGTAATTGTCATGCAAAAGCAGTAATGAAACAAACTATAATAAAGTAAAATCTAAGTGCACTTCTAGCATATATAATTTCTTTTTGTATTTTCTGGCAATTTATAAGAAAGAAGCTATTTAAAATATTTAGAATTGACAACTAAACTAACAACGTAAAACAAACAAAATAGCCGAGTGTAGCTATTTGTCTGTGCGATTTCGTATATCTATTCTAAACAACGAAATAACTAATCTATCTGCAAGATTCTCGATCCTACCTCAGAAGTGAGGAATGAATCATAGTTTCTCAGAAACTATCAATCCCCACAACCTCCCTGGCAATATCGAGAATGGAAATAACTGAAATAAAATGATTAACTACTTTATTTGATAAGTTCTAACTAAAACTTTGAAAGATGGAACCTGGATTTCGCAGAACAGTGGCGAATCCGACGGTGTGTGTGTTCTTGTCCCCTCAGTATGATCTCTTCGTTCTTTGTGCTCACGTGAATCCAGAAAAGTGTGGAATGCTTGCATCAACAGGAATAGATATTTGGATCAATGGACAGCCTTCAGAATGCGGATAGAATAGAATGCGGATAGGAGAGGGATAGCGCAAGAGTACAGAGCTTGGCCTATGCAATTCCTAGCGGGGTCTACTGCAAGTCATGCAACAAAAGCGTCCAGAACCTGAAACTAGTCTGTATGAAGAGCAAAACCTGCAACTTTAATGGCTGCCTAGACTATTCTACTCCAAAACAATAATACTGTTTGCACAAGTTGGATCTGTGGCTTACCAACAGCAACACAAAGCTAAAACAAACCTGCAATAAACTATGCTACCAATCCTAAGCAAACTAAAAGGACCACAACACTGAAAACATGAAAGTTGGAGTGGAAATGGTGGCTCAAATAATGTTTACACTTGCACAAGTTGGATATGTGGCTTACCAGCTGCAACACAATACTAACCAAAGCACTGAATGAGAAAACTAAGAATCCTAAGCCAAGGAAAACTAAAACTGCTGTAACAAGAAATTCAAAAGCAAACTTTGGAGCAAAATTCAGAGAGGCCATTTGCATGTGCACAAACCATGCATTTATAGGAATCCAAACATCCAAAAATCAAATCCAAACTGAACTCCTAAACATTAAACAAAAGAAAAACACTATTCCAGGGGACCAAAAACATTAATGCATGCTCAAGTCGGCAAGAAAAGCTGGTGAGTCGTGATATTTCACGCGGGTCGTGTCAAAAGAGCGTTCTGGAAAACACGCACAGGACCGCCGCCCTGCTCAGGGCGGCGGTTACAGGACCACCTCCATGTTCAGGGCGGCGGTTTCGTTACTGAAGACCAAAAAGCCAAGAAAAGAGGGAAAAATAGGGAAAACAAAGCACGCGGGGGCTAAGCGGGGCATGCGGGATGTTAACGCATATCTGTAAAGCTTCTCTGGATCCCGAACACCTTGCGAAGAGACCTGTATCATCATTGGGGCACTTATTACACCGTTCCGCAGTACAGTACCTTACAATTTTGGGTACGTACAGTTACAACAAGGGTGCTCTTGTGGTGGCAAGAGGTAAGAAGGTTAGAACCTTGTATTTAACCACTTATAGCACTAATGTTTGTAATCTTATGGCTTCAGAAGTAGATACAACATTGTGGCACTATAGGCTGGGTCATATGAGCCATAAGGGCATGGAGATCATAAAAAAGGATTTGCTTGGATATATAGAAATAGGTTTGGAGTTCTGTGAGGACTGCATATATGGGAAACAAAAGTGAGTAAGGTTTCTCAAGTTTAGACCTACAAAGAAAGAGAGTATTTAGAGTTGGTGCATTTTGATGTGTGGGGGTCGGCTTAGGTATGATCTCTTGGGGGTTAAAGTTACTATGTTACTTTTATTGATGTTTATTGTATTAGAAAAAAATCTGATGTATTTGACACTTTTGTTAAATGGAAAGCCTTGGTAGAGAATGAAACAAGTCTTAAGCTAAAATGTCTTAGGTCAAATAATGGAGGGGAGTATTGCAGCAATGAATTTGATGATTACTGTTCTAAGAATGGAATCCATAGAAAAAATAAGGTTCTAGGAACTCCGCAGCAGAATGGCGTACTGCCTCTTTCTTTTTCAGAAAGGATGAACAGAACAATAATGGAACGTGCTAGGATCATGAGGTTATGTGCAAGACTGCCTCTTTCTTTTTGGGCAGAAGCGGTGAGCATAGATGTGTACTTGATAAACAGAGGACCCTCAAGTGCCTTGGATGGAGGCATACCTAAGGAGGTTTGGTATGGTAAGAAAGTTGATTATTCATTTCTTAGAGTCATTGGATGTGAGGTGTTTGTTCATATAGACAAGGATGATAGGACCAAGCTAGAGGCTAAGTCAGAAAAATGTACTTTCATTGGTTATGTTGGTGATGACTTTGGATATAAATGTTGGAGTATTAAGGAAAAGAAAATCATTCAATCTAGGGATGTGGTCTTTAATGAGAAAGTCATGTATAAGCAACAGTTGCAGGAAAAAAAGGAATAATCCAAGAAAGAATATGCAGTGGTAGAGGATCTTCTGGATGGAAAAGTGACACATGAATCAGTTCAGGAACCTCCTCAATAGGAACCCCAAACTCCTATATTGATGAGGTCTTCTAGGGTAAGAAGAGAACCTGAATGTTTTTCTCCTTCTCTTTATTATTTATTACTCACTGATGGTAGATGCCAAGAAGAGAACCAGAGAGCTTTGATGAAGCAATGTAGGTAGATGCCAAGAAGAAGTGGGAGCAAGCCATGGATCAGGAGCATCAAGATCTCATGGAGAACCAGACATGGGATTTAGTGAAGCTACTCGAAGGCAAAAGAGTATTACATAACAAGTGGGTGTTCAGAGTTAAAGAGGAAGAAGAAGGAAAGAAAAGATACAAGGCCTGGTTGGTGGTCAAGGGGTTTACACAAAAAAAGGTATAGATTTTGACGAGATTTTTTCTCCTGTAGTAAAAATGACTTCTATTAGAACTGTTCTAGGAATAGTTGTAGTAGAAGACTTACACATAGAACAGCTTGATGTAAATACTGCATTTCTCCATGGTGATTTGGAGGAGGAACTATATATGCAGTAACCAAAGGGTTATGAGGTCAAAGGTAAAGAGGAGATGGTTTGAAAACTGAAGAAGAGCTTGTATGGCTTGAAACAAGCTCCACGTCAATGATATAATAAATTTGATAGCTTCATGATGGAGCAAGGTTATATTAGATGTCATTCTGACCATTGCATGTACACAAAGAAATTTGAGGATGGAAATTATATTATCTTGTGTCTGTATGTGGATGACATGTTGGTTGCAGGTAAAAACATGCAGGAAATAAAAGTACTCAAGAAGCAGCTAAGTGAATCCTTTGCTATGAAGGATTTGAGGGAAGCCAAACAAATCCTTGGTATGAGGATATCTCAGGATAGGAAGGAACGGAAGCTAACTTTATCTCAGGAAGAGTACATTAAGAAAGTCTTGGAGAGGTTTAATATGCAGGATGCTAAACCGGTTGGGACTCCTTTGGCAGGCCATTTTAAGTTATCAAAGGAGCAGTGTCCCAAGACAGAGCATGAGAGAAACCAGATGTCCAAGGTACCTTACTCATTAGCGGTTGGTAGTTTGATGTATGCCATGGTGTGCACTAGGCCTGATATTGCCCATGCAGTGGGAGTGGTGAGTAGATTTATGAGTGATCCAGGTAGAGATCACTGGTAGGTAGTAAAGTGGATCCTTTGGTATTTGAGAGGGACCATGGGGATAGTTTTGTGCTACAGTGGATCAGAAACCACTTTTTGTGGTTATGTAGATTCAGATATGGCTAGGGATGTAGACAACAAGAGGAGCATGACATGTTATGTTTATACTGTAGGTGGAACAACAGTAAACTATATTTCATGACTACAGAAGTTGGTGGCTTTGTCAACCACAAAGGTTGAGTATGTTGCTTCCACAGAGGCAAGCAAGGAAATGATTTGGTTACAACAATTACTTGAGGATTTAGGGCATAAGAAGTAGGAAGGAAATTTGCATAGTGATAGTCAGGGTGCTATACACCTAGCTAAGAACTCTGTTTTCCACTCTAAGATGAAGCATATACAGTTGAGGTACCATTTCATCAGGACAACTTTGGAGGAAGAGAAGTTGAAGTTGGAGAAGATTCATACCATTCAGAATCCTACAGACATGATGACCAAGGTGGTCACAAGGGAAAAACTGAAGCTGTGTTTAGCTTTGGTTGGTCTTCATAGAAACTAGTGAAGGGTTGAGAAGCTTGCTCAGAGGAAAAATAGTCTCCAATTCCATTGCTTTTATTATCTTTGAAATCAGTTTCAGAGTGCAAATTGCCTTCCATGTTCACCCACATTGTTGATTTCTCATTTAGCATCTCATTACAGGTGCCCCAGGGCTTATTTTTTTGGATTTCTTGAATATTTTGAGTTTTCTTCTTTTCCACATTCATGCTTATTGATAAATTTTCCACAAGAGGCCTTGAATTCATCTTTTTTCCATTTCATTACGAGATGTTTGGATATTGGATGAAGAATAAAAAATATCCTCATACTCATCTTGTATTGCCATAGCTTAAGTTAAGAGATCAAGAATTACTTTGGGATCTTCCACACCTTCTGCCACTTTCAATATTTCTTCCGCAAAGTCCTTCTTTAGAACTTCCAAAATCTCATCTTCATATTCATTCAAAGAATCTTCATTTTAAATTCAAGGAAACCACTTAGAGGAATTGTTTTACCTTCCCGAAGCTCATTTCATTCCAATACTTCTTTGTCAAGGGGAGCCTTGACTTTAATGACCTCAAAAAATTTTGTTGCCACTTTTTCATCATAGAAAGAATCCTCCTCTTCGAATGGAAAATATAAAACTTCAACTTCATCACCACATCCATCAATCATTATTTTATCAGATTTCTCATCTAGATAGAATTCATCAAAACCAATTTTTGAATTGGTTGAGGATTCAGAACTAGCTTCATATTTTTCTTACAAATCAATAGCTTGTAGTAGGAGTTCAAGACTTAGCTCAGGGTTTTTTTATTTTTTCTGCAATTCTTAGTAGTTCTTGTACAAAGTTTTCCTTCAGACCTTTCAAAGGATCATTATGAGATGGCTTGTCTTCTTCCCAGATGACATGATGAAGAGAATCTTCATCTTTGAACAGGAATGATAAAATATCCTCATCATGGGGAAACATGTCATCTGATTTCTTCGCTTGAAATTCATCAAAAACCACTTCCTCTTCTTCATGGCTTTCATCATTTGATAACTCAGGGATATCATCTTGCAACTCAAAATTTCTCAATACTTCTTCAGGATCGCTACCTCCTCAAAAAGGGCTGCCTGTTCTTATCAAGGTGAGAAGTTTCATCCTCCTATGTGGTTGTTACAAAATGATTCATCCTCCCGCTATTTTGGTGTAGAACATTAGCTCCTGGATTTCCTAAATTTTGGATTGTGTATCTCATATTTTTCACAGGAAGAAAATTCTCCATATCTCCTTTAATCGAGATGGTTGTAAAAGAAAAAATTCATATGGATTTTTCCTCCCAAGTATTGATAGAATATTCTCCTAACATCATTCCAAATGAATCCAGAATGTCCGCTACCAAGATATTCATTGAAACCTTCTTGTCTAGGAATTTGGCTAGAGCCACCTCTCCGTCATTGATCTTTCCCACAAGTGGGTCTTCCTTTTATTCCATGGAGTAACACGAGTCACTGGTCTACATCAAGGGGAGTCCAAGAGAATTAGCCACCCTTATAGGAATCACATTGTCAAAACCACCTTAATCTATTATGCAATTACTCAACCAGTATCTTCTAACAAGAAGGGAAATATAGAAAGGATCAATCTTATCATTATTTGATACACTCATAATAAACATGTTCTTTTTAGGAGGTGTGGGTGGTGTTATTAGTATACCCTTAGGATTGGTATTTGTGTTGTTGGGATTTGAGCTACTATTAGTGCAAAATCACAACACCCCCAAATGAGTTGTTAGATCTACTTTTCTAAGGCAGAGTCATTTGGTGTGATTCACATAACATTGAGTTTTCCCCAAAATGTGGAACTTTGCAAATGGGAAAACTCTCCATATTAAAGGTTGGTTAATATTCCTTCTGTTTAGGTGCATGCATGTGAAACTTGCAAAGGACCTGATTCCTAAACCTAATCTAAGTTTTACCAAGGAGATAGGGATGAAAGGAATACAAGAAATCAAAACTAAGCTAACAAGGTGATGCACCGAAGGAATGATGAACATTTGTTTTTCTGATAGACAAAAACCAACAAAATGCATACAATAATCAAGCACAGATAACTAGATTTATGCAATGAAAGACCAGATGAGAGCAATGAAGACAAGAAAGGGTCGAAAATCAGCCACAAACATGTATTATTGCTCTGCAGATTTGATACAATGCATTTACAAAATGGCCAAAAGGCAGAAAATGTGTTGCAATCTAATGGAAGGTCTGAAACTCCAAGAATTCATTTGCCAGAGGAAAAGGGGAGCCTACAAAATAGAATAATGTCCAACCCTTTACAATGAGTCTCGACCCTGCTTTTATAGATTCAACACAGAGGGAAGAAAGAGAGAGAAGTAGGAAAAACTGGTTTGAAGCTCAACCACTATCATCAATGCCTCCTGCAAAATATCTACCCCAAATCTGTCTTGACTACATCAATTACTAGTTTGGTGTCTCGAAGGAGGGGGAAATGACAGATCAGATCGAATCCGATCTAGGTTGTTGGGGCAAAATAGATCCTGCATTAATGGCCTAAAGACATTTCTCCATTTTTCTCCCACCTAACCTCTCCAAACTTAAAGTTTTAGATCTTCATGGTGTAGACGAGGCCGAGATCTTTCCAATGGTGTCAGATTTGCTAGATTTTGAGCCCCGAGTCAAAAGATATGCCCATTTGAAATTTGAATTGGGTCCATACAAAATAGTAGGAAAACCAGTTCGAAAACAGGCCCCCTTTTGAAACCGGACACGTGGAGGGCTGGCGCATGTCTGAGGGCAGCCTCTGTATTTTGCTTTTGGAGTGGTGTGGAGCTGACATGTGGTTTCCTCCATGACTTGCTCAATTTTTTATGTTTTTTGGCTAAGTCTTTTACTCAGCGGGGTCATATATCTGACCGGGGACATGTGGATGGCTTAGCACTTGCTTGGAAACCTCCCCTTAATTATGACTCTTGAATTAGCGCCATTTGGACACTTGGCACTCTCCATTGTCCTATCATAATGCATTAACTATTCAACCTGACCCTGTGCCTTTATGAAACTGGATGCGTAGAGGCTCCACGCTCACTTAAAATCCTGCTCAGGATTTTCCTTTGAAGGAGTGTTAGGTTGACACATGGAAGTCTCTGCATGTTCTTTGGACTTTTCAACAGCCTCCCTTACCTTTTGGACCCTAGACAACGTGGCGAGCCCGTGCTCATTTGGGTCTCCACTTTTTGATTAACTTTTGGAGATGCGCCAAGCTGACATGTGGCGGCTTCCGCTAGCACTTCTATACTTAGTCTTTTTTAGGCCCGCCCTGTCTACCTTTTGAATTTTAGCTTTGACTCTGCCCCTTCTTTGGGCTTGGGACATGTGGGGACTTGGTGTTTGTTCGAGCCTCCCTTTTTGGATTTGACTTTGGAGATGCACCGCTTGGACACTTGGCAGCATCCGCTGTCTCCTCCATACTTAGTCAATTTTTGGACTCGTTTTGAACTGTTTCGGAGCCCGAAGACTTCAAACCTTTGCCGCTCCTTCTCTTTTGAGCTTCTGGCTTCTTTGACATTGTCTCCTCCTTCCCTGACCCTGCTATTCCATTTTCGAGCCTTCATGTAATCTATTTAATGGATTTAAGGCACATATTCGCTCGACAGAGCCATTTTTTGAATTTCTCCTACACAGGGTCGTTTGATCTTTCACAAGCCCCGCCACTCCATTGTAGAGTCCCTCTGCAACTTGTTTGCAGGATTCGAATGTGATTTCTATGGTTTTTTCTGTGTGGGGTCATGGCTGATCCAATATTTTTCTAGGGGGAAAAATATGGATAACAATTTGGTGACTCGCATGGGTATCTACCTGCTAGATGAGAGGACCAGTTGCCTTGTTATGTCCATTGGGCACAGAGTCGAGAATGATGGCCTGATACTGATCCTACCTTTGATCCATGAGCCCAACCATCTACAGTCTCAATTTTCATAAGAAATCTTGAGACAATGGTTTCTGAGAGTAGAAATTTGATTCGACCTGGGGCTTTTTACCTATCCTTGAATGGACTATTTCAAAGATGGCTTTTAGTAGCTCTGCATTTGTTTTCTTTTGAAGATGGCAACTATTATAGGTAACTATGAGTTTCCCTACTATGAATACTAAAAGGGATAGCATGTCCACTTGGAGGCACGTTGGACTGTGTAACAACGCAACCTGGAGAAACAAAGAACCTGTGCCACAACACTTAGGGAAACAAAAACTACACTATAACAAAACAACATGCATATGCACTTAGGGAAATAAAAATCCTATGCTAATATTTACAGGGGTGGAAACTTCCCATTCAGTAGCAATGTTTGAGATGGATCCCGTTTACTAGGATCTATAATTTTTTGCCATCCAATTTAGCCAGCTGGAAGGCATTGCTACTCTTGCACTCTGTGATCATGTAAGGGCCACTCCATATGACATCAAATTTGGAGTGTTTTCCTGGCTTTTCCTGATCTGCATCCCATTTCAAAACTAGGTCTCCTTCTTGAAAAGTATTGTTTTTTCTTTCTTATCAAAGCATCTCTTGATTGAGACCCAATCCTTCTCCATTGTTTGAAGTGCATGCTCTCTGGTTTCTTCCAATTCCATCAGTTCTGCATACATGGCCTCCATTGGTTCAAACTTAGACATCTCCAGCTGCTTCATGAGTTCCAATGTTGGCAACTCAAGTGATATAAGCAACACTGCCTCTTTCCCATAGACAAGTTTGAATGGAGAGATGCTTGTAGACCTCTTGGGTGTTGTCCTATCATCCCATAAGGTTGATTTGAGTTTTGTGTGCCAAGTTCTCTGATTTTCATCAAGATTTCTTCTGATAATCCTTAGCAAGTTCTTATTTGTGGACTCAGCTTGGCCATTACCTTAAGGGTAATAGTTTGATGAAGTGCTCAAGTAAATCCCATTCCTAACAGCCCATTCTATGATTTTGGAACCTATGAATGCTAATGCATTGTCTGATATAATGGTGGCTAGCACTCCAAATCTGGTCACTATCCCTTCATAGAAATCTAGTATGCTAGACTCATTAGCTTCTTTGAGTGCCACTACCTCGGTCCACTTGGTGAAATAGTCTATTGCTGTCATAATCCATTTGTGGCCTTGGCTTGAATTTGGATTGATGACCCCAATGAAGTCCAATCCCCATTACATGAATGGTTGGTCAATTGAAATTGGGTGCAATGGAAGTGTTGCTAGCCTTTCTTTGCCTCTGAAGAAACACACAATTCTTGCACTTTTTGATCCATGCATAACAATCACTAAACACCCTGGGCCAATAATAATCCACCTTCATGATCTTGAGTGTCTATCACCCATGGAGAAAAATGGCCTCTAGCTACTCCAACATGGAACTCTTGTAACACTCTCTCAATCTGATTTGTCCCAATGCATCTTAACAGAACACCATTGATGTCCCTTTTGAACAAGACGCCATCAATAAGCACGTATGGGATGGCATGTAGTCTGAAGTGTCTCCTTTTTGTTTTACTCATTTTCTAGAGGGCATAAGCATGTTTGTTGGAAGTGCATAATGTTCTGAGTCCAACAAGGAGTGGGCACATCATCATTTTCTTCCTCTTGACTATTCTGCAGGACAAAAACAACTTCCTTTTCACTGCTTGCTTCATCTTGTTGACTCAAGGCCAGTTGTTCACACAATCCCTTCCCATGGACCAACTTAGTAACCTTGATCTCAATTTCATACTCCATGACACGAGTGATCCATCCTGCACATTTTTCATTCAGATCCTTGCTGAGAAGGAAGTCTTTAACTCCTGCATATGGGAGACTAACAGTTGAATTTTATTGTTTGAAACCAGATGTTTAAACTTCTTTAACCCTCTGATCACTACAAGGATGTGCTTTTTCAATGATGGAGTATCTCACTTCATAATCTTCCAGACCTTGGCTGAAGAAGGCAATTGGCTACTTTGTACCCTCTTTGTTATGTTGTACTAAGATTGCAGAAATTGTGTCACTGCCACCAAAGGCATATAGTATGAAGTCCTTAGAGAAGTCTGGATTCACAAGAGTTGGGGCTTGTGATATAGCTTCTTTGATGGCCTCAAATCTTGCTCTTCCTTCATCTGTCCACCTAAATTCCAAGCTATTCTTCAACATCAATGTTATTGGCTTGACAAGGGTAGCAAAGTTTGGTACAAACCTGCGAACAAAATTGATCTTTCCTAAGAAGCTTTGAAGAGCTTTCTTATGGCTTGGTAATGACAATGCTCTTATTGCTTCAACCCTCTCTGGGTCAATTGCCAAACCCTCCTTTGACACAATATGGCCTAGAAGCCTGCCCTCATGGGCCAAAAATATGCATTTTTTAGGGTTTAATGATACCCTGAATCTCCTACATCTCTGAAATACATGTCTTAGGTGAAAAAGGTGATCTACTACATTTTTAGAGAACATAGTGATGTCATCTAGATAAATCAGTACTATCTTGTTGATCAACCCTTTGAATGTCATATCCATTGCCCTTTGGAAAGTGGCTCCATCATTAGACAATCCAAATGGCATTTTTCTTTAAGCATGTGTACCCCATTTTGTGGTGAAATCCATTTTGAACTGATCATCTTCTTTCACCATTATCTGGTTATACCTTGAGTAGCCATCTAGGAGGGAGAATCTCTCTGATCCAGATACCACTTGTAAAATCTGCTCCATTGAGGGGAGTGGGTAGTGGTCTTTAAGAGATGCTCTGTTCAAGTCTCGAAAGTCTACACACAACCTAATCTCTCCATTCTTCTTCCTAATTGGGACCAAGTTTGCAACCCAACTTGAGTGTTTGATTGGAAATATAATACTTACCTCTATCAGCTTGTTTAGCTCTTTCTTCATCAGAGGTTCAATGTGTGGATTGACTGGTCTCTTCTTTTTCCTGATGGGCTTAGCATCTGGATCTAGTTCAATTGTGTGTTGTGCTAGCTTCGGATTGAACCCTCTTAGGTATTCATAGCTCCAAGAAAATACATCTGGAAACTCTTGGAAAAGTTACATGAATTCATACCTTTCTTGCTCAGTGGCCACTTTGCCAATTTGAAGTGTTTTGCCTTTTCCAACTAGAATTGACTCTGAATCTTCTCCTTTGATCTGTATGTTAGCCTTCTCTTTTTGAAACTAATCATTAGGATTGAAGATAGATTCTAATGTCACCAAACCTTTGGGAAGCTTGTTTGTATGTAGATGCACTACTTGATCTCCATATTGTTGCTCTAATTTGTCTTGATTCCTAGCTGAGAATTTAGCTTCCTCTTGCAAGAAATTGATGATCTGTTGATCATTCTCAAACACCTACCAGCATGTCTTGTTATCTGGCATTGTTGGCCTCACAATCACATGGATATGTGGTTTTCCTTTGTCCCTCTTGATGTTGTCAACCACATCAAATGTTGCTCCAACTGCTGCAAGCCTATCAACAACTTCATTCTCCTTCCTGGGTATGGACACAATGTTGAAGGCTTTGAAATCCTCAATGAGATCCCATACCCTATTCTTGTAGCTCTTGAGCAGGTTGTTCTTGAAAACATTTTGTCCTCTGACTTGATTAGCAACTAGTTCACTATCACCAAACACTTGCAAGTTCTTGATTCCTCATTTTATTTCCCAATGCAATCCATTAACCAAAGCCTCATATTCTGTTGTATTGTTTGAACAGGAAAATTGGAAATGGAAAGTTGAGTAGTATTTCATACCTTGGGGTGACACAATCATAGCTCCTCCTCTGACTCCTTGCCTACTTCTCAAGCCATCAAAGAAAAATTTCCATACTTCATTGTCATCTTTGTGTTCCGGCTTAATGATGTCAGGAAGAGGATGATTCTCCTCATGCAGGCAGTAGACTCCTAGCTCAGATTCTTCCATCTCCTTATAGGGGTCAAAAGCATGTCTTTTGTTTTCCCATTCGTCGAGAGTCAAGTCTGGGATACACCCCACCTTGGTCTCTTCTTCACAAATGTTTAGGAGATCCTCTTGATCAAAAGCTGAAAAATTTACATTGGTTAGGCTAGGCACATAAGACTCAATGTGGTAATCCGCTATGGGTTCAGATCTGATTGTGGCCTTAGCTCCATACCTTGTTCTAAAAAGCATATGCTGACCAATCAGTAGACAAATAGCCTCCAATTTTGGCAGTGAAGTCCCTGGACAAACACAATGCAAAATGTGGTGGCAAGTCTATGACTGATATGTTCTGCAATACAGTCACATTGGGGCAGGCATGCAGTGTGAGGCTCAAATCCTTGATGACTCCAACAGTTGTCACTGTTGTCCCATCCAATTGTACTACCCCTCTAGAGATGACTTCATACTGGAGACCAGTTAATCAACTATTTGTTTTGGCATTACCGAACTACTTGCCCCTGAATTAATCATGCAATTATACACCAATTTGTCCCCAATGATTAATGAAACATAGAATGGAGGAGGCCTTAGGTTCTTACCTTGTTGTTTTCCATGTTTCCCCTCAGGTTGAGCTGCATTGGTAAGCACTTTCTCTTGCTGGTTAGGGGGTTGATTTGAGCTTGACCAATTGGCCATAGCAGTCTGCAACAGATCCCTCTGTCTTGGAATGGCCAGTGACTCCCATAGTGAAATTTTCACACTTTGTCTTCTTCATTTTCTCAATGATATTAAATGAACTATCCTTCTGTTGCCCCTTTCCTGGCACATTTTTCTCTTACACATGAGTCGTTACAACCGGTGCTTGAGTAGATTTGGAAGGTGGTTTGGATTGACTCTACATATTGGGAGTTTTATTTTGAATGCCAATACCTTGTGGAGCAATGGAGGATTGAGGATTACCTGAGTTTGGTGACTATCCTTCTCCAATATTTCTCTTCTTGGACCATGTATTGGCAGCTATACTTTGAGAAGGAGCCTGATTCATTCCACAAAAGTCTTCAGCTTGCCAATTGACAAGCATAGTTTCACTTGGAGGTCCCTCTTACTGAGCTCCTTGCTGCTGATTTTCTTCTTGGCTAGATTCTTGTGACACACCAGTGGTCTGTACCATCAAGGCCTAGTTTAGTGCACCATTGAAGCACATTGATTGATTATGTGGTTGATTGCATGGGAAACACCAATCATATTCTTGTGCCATGTTATTTTGTGTTGGAACCAATGCCCTTGATGTTGAAGTTGTGTTTGGATCATATGACCTGAAAGGTCTAGCAGCTTGAGGTTGTCCTTGGTTTTGACTCTGATTTACAGCCTGATATGGTGGTTGATTTTGCTGATATGGGGGTCTAGTCTAATACTGAGCATGAGGCTGATATGGCCTAGAACTCTGAGCTTGTTGCCTTTTGATAGTTACTAACTCATTCCCTAGGTTCTGAAGTTGTTTCATGACCTCTTGAAGTTCTTTTGAGGTGTTAGAGGATGAGGTGGAGGCTTCAGCTGAACTTTGATTCCTAGGAGTAGGTATAGGAGCTAATGTGGGTGTCTGGCTAGTGCTTGGGCTTCCTAACTCTGGGTATAGAGGCATGGGTGGCCTAGGAGCAAGTTTTCCAGCCTGAATTAAATGATTCTCAACTCCTATGGAAAGGATATAAGCTGCAGGTAAGGTTGTGCCTCCCATTGACTGAATCATTAAAGCAATATTAGAATTTAGAGCTCTAAGGAAGTATAAGAAAGCACCTACTTCTGTGGGCCTTACAGCCGATGGAACTCTGTCCCAGGTCCTTTGAAATCTGAGGTTGAAATCTGTCAATTACTCGTTAGGAGCTCTTTTGATCGTTGTCAGTTGCTCCAACAAGGACAGGTTATCTCCCTTTTCTCCAAACTGGTCATAAAGAGCTCTGCATAGATGGTCCCAATTTTGAATAGAGCCTGCTTCTAGGCTCCTGAACCATTGTGAAGCTTTTCCCTTGAGTGAAGAGGCTAGCAACTTAATGTAATTTCCATCTCAGTGATCTCATGGATTGCACAGACATTTGCAATATCTTGAATGTGGTCACTAGGAGAAGTCTGGTTCTCCCCAGTGAAATATGGGATGCTCTTTAATGCTGCCATTGGGACTAGATTTTGTGCATTAAGAGCGAGTGGGTTGCTGCTAGTGAAATTGACATAAGGATTTGGTTGTGCCATCCTGATTGGCCTGAGCACCCTTCTTGATTGAAAGAATGACCTACTAGGAGGAGGTGTTGACAGGGCTCTGTCTGGTGGAGATGGAGATCTCTGGGCTCTTCTCCCCCTTCTCCTTCTGTCTGGAGACAAGTGTAGGTGGAAAAATTGTCCCTCTTCTCTGGTTCTTGACCTTGTTTATATTCTTCTCATGAACTTGGCAAGCTTGGACTGCTGAAACCAGTGGATTTTGTCCCTTTTGGAGTCGTCAGATGTGTAGTTTTTTAAAACTTCTTAAAAGCTAGAATCACAGCAAGTGCACATCAATCTTACTGTAATAAAGATGGAGACTTCTTTGTCCCACCAAGCATGCCAAAACTGTTAGTGCAAAATCACAGCACCCCAAATGACCTCTCAGATTTGGTGTTTCAAACTTGTCATTTGATGTGATTTGCATAACATTGAGTTTTCCCCAAAAGTGTGGGACTTTGCAAATGGGAAAACTCTCCAGATTAAGGTTGGTTCCTATTCCTTTGTCTAGGTGCATACGTGAAATTTGCAAAGGATTGATTCCTAAACCTAATCTAATATTGCCAAGGAGACAAGGATGAAAGGAATGCAAGAAATTAAAACTAAGCTAACCAGGTGATACACCGAAGGAATGATGAACATTTGTTTTGTTGATAGGCACAAACCAAAAAATGCATACAATAATCAAGCACAGATAACCAGTTTTGCAATGAAAGACTAGATGAGAGCAATGAAGACAAGAAAGGGTCAAAAATTAGCCACAAACATGTATTATTGCTCTACAGATTTGATACAATGCATTTACAAAATGGCCAAAAGGTAGAAAACATGTTGCAATCTAATGGAAGGTTTGAAACTCCATGAATTCATTTTCTAGAGGAAAAGGGGAGCCTACAAAACAGAAGAATGTCCAACCCTTTACAATGAGTCCCGACCCTGCTTTTATAGATTCAACACAGAGGGAAGAAAGAGAGAGAAGCGAGAAAAACCAGTTTGAAGCTCAACCACTATCATCAATGCCTCCTACAAAATATCCACCCCAAATCTATCTTGACTGCATCAATTACTAGTTCGGCACCTCAAAGGAGGGGGAAACAGCGAGATCAGATCGAAACTGATCTAGTTGTTGGGTCAAAAATAGATCCTGCATTAATGGCCTAAAGACATTTCTCCATTTTTCTCCCACCTAACCTCTCCAAACTTAAAGTTTTAGATCTTCATGGCATAGATGAGGCCGAGATCTTTCCAACGGTGCCATATTTGCTGGATTTCAAGCCCCGAGTCGAAAGATATGCCCATTTGAAATTTGAATTGGGTCTGTACAAAATAACGGGAAAACCAGTTCGAAAACGGGCCCCCTTTTGAAACCGGACATGTGGAGGGCTGGCGCATGTCTGAGGGTAGCCTCTGTATTTTGCTTTTGGAGTGGCGTGGCTGACACGTGGTTTCCTCTGCGACTTGCTCAATTTTCTTATGTTTTTTGGCTAAGTCTTTTGCTCAGCGGGGTCATATATCTGACCGGGGACACGCGGCAGCCTGGCGCTTGTTTAGAAACCTCCCCTTAATTCTACTCTTGAATTAGCGTCATTTGGACACTTGGCACCCTCTATTGGCCTTTCACAATGCATTGACTATTCAACTTGACCCTGTCCCTTTATGAAACTGGACGCGTGGAGGCTCCACGCTCACTTAAAATCCTACTCAGGATTTTCCTTTGAAGGAGCATCGGGTTGACACGTGGAAGCCTCCACAACTCTTTGGAATTTTCAATGGCCTCCCTTACCTTTTCAGACCCTAGACAACGTGGCAAGCCCACGCTCATTTGGGTCTCTACTTTTTGATTAACTTTTGGAGATGCGCCAAGCTGACATGTGGCAGCTTCCGCTAGCACTTCTATACTTAGTCTTTTTGAGGCCCGCCCTATCCACCTTTTGACTTTTAGCTTTGACTTTGCCCCTGCTTTGGGCCTGGGACACGGTGGAGGCCTGGCGCTTGTTTGAGCCTCCCTTTTTAGATTCAACTTTGGAGGTGCGCCGCCTTGGACACTTGGTAGCGTTCGTTGTCTCCTCCATACTTAGTCAATTTTTGGACTCGTTCTGAACTGTTTCAGAGCCCAAAGACTTCAAACCTTCACTGTTCCTTCTCTTTTGAGCTTATGGCTTCTTTGACACTGTCTTCTCCTTCCCCAACCCTACTATTCCATTTCCGATGTCTACCTTGTAATCTGTTTAATGGATTTAAGGCATGGATTCACTCAACAGAGCTATTTTTTGAATTTCTCTTGCACAAGGTCATTTGATCTTTCGCAGGTCCCACCACTCCATTGTAGAGTCCCTCTATAACCTATTTGTAGGATTCAAACGTGATTTCTCTGGTTCTTTCTGTGTGGGGTCGTGGCTGATCCAATATTTTTCCGAGGGGAAAAATATGGATAACAATGACTCCAACCTTGAGAAGTTTTTCCAATACCAAAGAATATGGCTCTCTAATTGGAGTGTACTTCTGTTGTTCCCGTCTGAACTAGAAATTTTGAATATGGGAAAGATTTGAGGATGGTTTTACTTCATTAGATGGGTGAGATGGGCCAGTTTTGAGAACCATCATGTTGGTTGATCCCTTGGCTTTTGAATATGTGTTTTGGGGTTTGGAAGATGAAGAAGTCTCATTTGATTTAAACGTGGAATTTTTGTTACGCAACTGAATTTTCCTCTCTTCAATGGCACAAATTTCTATTTTTTGCGCCATGGTAAAGGCTTCATCGAAGGTGCGGAAGGTTGGCACTTGCAGAGTTGGCGAGATGTGCCTGGCACAAGCTCTGGTGAACAACTCTATAAATTTGGTCTGAGGTAACTGGATTGTAATTTGGTTGATTAGGTTGTGCCAACAAGTGACAAAATCAGTGATAGACTCATCGTCGTACTGACGTGTTGAGTAAAGATCAGTCACGGTAACTTTATTTACAATGTTGATTGAGAAATGATCTAGAAAAGCCTAGGCCACTTGGTTAAATGAGTAGATGGAATGCATGGGTAATCCACTGTACTAATCTAACGTGGGTCCTGTCAAGGACATTAGGAAGGTCCATATGATTAAAGCATCATCATGGGTGATTAGGTAGCACCCATGTTTGAATGACCACAAGTGTTGTTGTGAGTCTTCTTTATTGTTGAAATGATTGAATTTAGGCACTGCCTAATGCGCAGGATATGGTAAAATGGGAATAGATGGATGGATTGGCTTGTTACAGATTTTACCATAGGTTAAGGAGTTGTGAGAGCCAGAAACAAATTCTTCTAATGTCTACATCTTTTCCATCATCATCTTAATGAGGTTGTTGGTGGGTTGTGATGAATGGGCACCCCTTATAGTATAAGGGGGTGGAGGATGAAGGTATGATGTGGGTGGCATCCTAGTATATGGTGATGTCGAGTACAAGAACTATGAAGGAGGAATAGATGTGGGTGACATGTATCTAGAATGGGTGGTAGATGAGCTTGGGGGTTGTTGGTGATATGTATAAGTAGGCGGGGTATTCATAGTGACTCTAGTAGCAATTAGGGGCAAAGATTATGGGATGGAAAGAACCAAGTTTTGGAAAGGGGTATGGGCTACTGACACCAGGGGTGGTTATGATGCAAAAGGTACATATGAGGTGACAGGCACAAAGAGGGTTATGCTCATAGTAGTTGATGAAGGGATAGTTTATGCCACATGTGCAATAGATGTCATAGATGCAATAATTATAGTGGATGTGGGGCCTAGCTAGGACACCACAAGTGGTAAAGTGGATGAAGGCAACGCCAAACCAGTGGTGGCTGACGTAAAAGTGGGGGTGAGGGAAGGAGGGATAGATACAGGAATGTCATATACTAACTACCCTGAGGAGTCCCGGGTAGAGGAATGGACGAGGTAGTACTGTAGGGCAGTGGGGTTTTGATCAAGAAGTCTTGTGAACTCCTTGTCACTGGTAGTAACAGTGATAGGCTAAGTTGGATCCATGGGTGACAAGATAGAAGGGGGTGATGGGCTAGGTGGAAGCGGTTGAAGGCTGGCGTGGAACACAAGGGAGTTGGCTTGGCTGCAAGTCAACACCATGTGAATTATTATATATCATGTGAACTATATTTTGTAAATGACACAGGGAACATCAAAAATGGGACAAGACAAATTCTGAGAGGTGAATTTGGTAGGTGTTTTGATTAATAGAGGGATCAACACCAGTTGGTCTAACTGATGACAGTTACAGTAACCGATGCCGATTACTGTGAGAAAACAACAATTTTAGCAAATGAGGTAGAAACTGATGAAGAAAAGAAAGGGGGGAAGTTGTATTTGGTCACTGATATCAGAATGTAGAGAATATGATGATATACCAGGATTTTAAATAGAATAGATGATGTGATGAACAATATTTGGGTAAACTGACCAAAAGAGTAGGGAACCGACACTAGTTAGGTAAACTGATGATGATCATATGTAAACCGACGAAAGTTATTGTGAAATCTGAAGAAGTGAAGAAAATTTTATTTTTTTAAATTAAAGTCAAATGAAATGTTAACCCATAAACCTGAGTATGATACTAATGAGTCTAGGCACACTTATAAACAGCCGGAATACACCAACTATGATGGTGGAGTGTGAAAGGAAGAAGAAAGTAGAAAATGTAACCTCACAACACAAAATGTAAATCAGGAAAAAGCTAAGAAAAACACGAAATCATATAAGTGAATTTAATGTGTTTAGCTTATGTTATTTAGGACTGACTTGTGAATTTAGAACAGATTTTTTGGTTGGGAAGGCATCCTATGAAGAGGAAAATTCTAAAAGGGTGGTTTTAGGTTATGTTTTGGCGGGGGCGGTCATTTCTATGATGGATGACTGGACAAAGATAACCAGTTGGGTGCCCACTATCAATCCTCTGATTATGTGATCGTTGACTGTCTCTTCCGGTAAAATTTTGTTTAAGAAATATGTGTAAATTCAAATTTGTGCAGTCTGGTAAAGAGAGAGAAGAGAGAAAGTGCTTTCTACAGTTCAATTGTGTCAACCATCAGCTGGGTATGACTTCTAATGTATAGGTTTCCCTCATTTTTAATGTGAGCTAACAATGCAGCATACAAGAATGAAATGCAACAAAATTTTAGAACCCAAATCAAAATATGATATTCGATGTAGCAAGTGATGAATAGGAGAGAGGATGATTTTCACTAATGCAAAAAGAAGAAAGAATGGTTCTTTTTAAATGCACCAAAAGAAATGTTTCATTTAGAGAAATTAGAAAGAAGGGAATGTTACCAGGGAGAAGATTAAATTTTTATTTTTTAAAGAGAGAGATACACAAGATTTCCCTAGATGAAGAAAATGTAATGAACCCAAGAGAGGATCCCACCAAACATGCCAAAATGTTTCATTGTTTTCTTTATATATTTGATGAAATAGATAAAGTTGATAGGTCAAGGAGGAATACCTATTGTGATGGTAGGATGAACTATCTATAATGAAAAACAAGACCACAAGAGAGAATTAAACAATATATGTCAGTGGTCTACCTAGTGTATGCTAGATCTGAGAAGTGTGATACTTCCTTGATGGCAGTCAACCCACTATTTAATACAATTTAATGCAATAGATAACATAAATAAATAAAATTCTACTATAGTTGATATGATTTAGGCATCTCATTCAAATACAATAAGCAAATCTAATATAACATGCTAGGTTATGATCAGATCTAGAAGTGGGGTAGGTAGTCAAGGTGTTGGAATAGGTCAGGGTCAGATTCTGGGTGGTTTGGGTTATGTGGATGAAAGTTATTAGGTTTCTATTATTGGTAGAATTACTAGTTATGGAGACCGACATCGGTCAGGTGTGACCGATGACAGTTTAGAAGGAACTGACGACGGTCAAGGTGACCAATGTTGGTAGGGGCGGGATGATAGAAACTCAATAGATCGTGGCTTTTGGAGCTTTCTGAGGTTACACAGAGGGTTTCGGGAGGATGACTAGGTTAGCAAAGGTGTTGGGAGTACTCAGAGATTTCCAGGGATCAGGTATAGTCAATTAAACGATTATGGGTGATGGGATGGTTAGATTAACAGGAAAGTGAGGATGGTGGGATACAAATAAGAATGGATGCTAGAAAATAGAGATGAAGAAACTTGTAATATAAATAAGTATGAAATGATACAAATCAGAAACACGGTTACTTTTGCCTGCAGGTCTGATGGCTGGATGATGGCGATGGTTGATCTGTGAAATGGTGGTTAGTGCCGTGGCAGTGCTTCCCGGAATGTTACCGTGAAAGCAAAATCTTTATGATCAGTCTTGGTGCTGGATATGGATGTATGGATGTGCAAAAGGGCTCCAGTTCTAGCTTGCATGCAAATATATTTCATTCCAAACTCAAAAAATGTTGGCAAACTCTCAAAAAAGGTTGCCAAAATGGATATATGGTAGCCGATGATGGTTAGGGTGACCGACGTTGGTTTAGGGATAACTGGCGTTGGTTAAGGTAGGAAATCCTAGGTTGCCAAAATAGTAGATATTGGCTATCTTTTGGCCAGTTCTACCCATTGGTGCGGGTCTAAAATGACATCTTACACTTAGATAAGCAGGCATGTTGTTAGAGGAAGAATATGCATACAAAGTTAGGGTTGACCTAAGTCTCATTTGTTTAGGGAAATTAGATAGTGAGTCTTAGCTAAGAAACCTATTAAGAATAGGTTCATGATGAGTTGTTTAGGTGATGCAACTGGGTGAGGTGTGCATTAATTTAATTAGATTAATTAAATCAATAAATGAAGTGAGGATGGGTATTAATTTAATTTTAAATAATTAAATTAATATTAATGTGGGGTAAAAGGGCCATGGTTAGGTGAATATTTTTAAGTTATCTATTTGAAAAGGGACCAAGGGGAGTGTGACCCAATTTTGGTGTCTACACTCATCTACAGGGCAATGAAGAATCCCAATTGCCCTTAGAAAAGAATTTCTTTTCCATCTCAGTTCCAACCATGCTTTGATACCAAATATTTTGGTACAGAGATTTGTAGCACAACTTGTATAAAAACTCGTAATCTTCTATATTAAATTTTCATCCAGAACAACATTTATACATTATTCATACTTCCTATTCAATAGGAAACCTATTAACCATTGTCCCAATATAACTCTACAGTTACCCAACCATACAACAACCTAGAAAATTATATGTGAAGGACTAATTTATATATTCCTAATAAACATTTTACACAACATTTCTTACCACTATCAGATATTGTCCTTAGCCAAAATATCTCGTACGCCATTAGTTCTGTGGCTTGAGGTTTCCCCTCATCGGGTTGTTTTTGTTCCTTCTAAAGTGTTGGGTATATTTTTGAGTTCCAATGAGTTATTTCTAAATTCTTTCTTTTTATTTCTATAATCTCCATAAAAGACTCTTAAGCAAAAAAATCACAATTTTTACATCTTTAATGTTGCATTGTTCATTTGACCTTTAGATATCCAACTTATAAAATTTCATACTTGGATACAAAGGGCCTTGAAGAAGCCAAACACCAAAAGAAAAACCACCTACACAAATTTCTGCACTATGCACTGCATTTATTATCATCAATTATAGAATTTCATACTTTGATACAAAGGCCCTTACAGAAGACAAACCCTAGAAGAAAAACCACCTACACAAATTTTTGCACTATGAACTACATTCATGATCATCAATTATAGATGGACAAGCTTAACAATTTCAAGTCTCCACAAAATGATCTCCAACAAGTAAACTTCAAGTTTTGTACAGCTTTAGTGGATTTGATAGGTATTTCCATATATTTTATATCTCACTCCTAAAACCAATATAAATCTACAGAATACTTCTAAATTAAAAATGGTTGACTATTAATCTTAAAAAACATCACTACATTTGAATCTTCAAATCAATCAAGCAAGGAAACTTCATGTTTTGTATGGATTTAGTGAGCTTAATAGGTATTACCATGTATTTTAATCTCCCTCCTAAAACCAATTAAGTTAAAAAAAGGTTGACTATTAATCTTAAAAAACATCACTACACTTGATTTTTCAAATCAGTGAGATAAGAATACCTCCTCTTGAATCAATTAACATTTTCAACATGGATCTCAAACCTAGAGTGGATCCCATAACATTGGCAACATCCTGTAACATAAAGTTAGCACAAGAATATATAAGTAATGGTTAGAAAAATTACATGTAATATTTTATATTTTAAAAAAAGGGAACAAGAGAGGTCTTTTTGCATTAATCAACTGAATCCTAAAACTAAATTTCAAAACTTTCAATATATCATCAACTTACCAAAGGATTTGTACAACAAGTACATTTAAAAACTTCATGGCTATTTTATCAAACCATACAATACAAAACTTTCAAATTAAGACCCAATTTTTTGTTATGAACTTTTGAAACAAGTAAGGGTGGTGGCAAGAAGAATCATAGATCATCATCGTTCAATTAAATCAAATTCTAAATAGGTTAGAACTAAGTGTGCGGAGCTTTAAATGAGGACCATAAAAAGGAAATCATTACAATTTTACACAAAATATTAGTGAAGAAGATTAATTGGTCATACCGTGTAGATGAAAACCAATTTTCTTAGATCAAAAGTAAGCTTGACATAAGGCTATAAATGTCTGGATTCAAAGTGGAGACATTCATCTATTCCACTAACCTTTAATTTTAATACTCTAGAGCATTATTCAACTAGCTTTTTTCTTTCATGAATTGGCCAACTTTTGTTATGTTATCTTACTTGAATAAACACCATTAATGTGTGTTTATCCATTCATGTTCATGCAATACCTCACCTTTGATTCTCGAATATTTCCATAAGGCAACTTATTTCCAGTTTTCTGCTTTACGCCAACTATCAAAATAAACAAACAAAAAAAACACATCAAAATTTCAAATTTAACAAATCAAATAGCTAAAAATTATTGACCACCTCTTGCATGCTTTCATCATTAACAATGATTGACTAAACAATTAGAGTCAGCAAACAAAAATCGATGAGTTGACAACAAAAAAGATATGGCTAGATTAATAAAAATAACAATGAACACTAAAAGACAACAAAGCATGATGCAAATTCAACAATAGACACTACATTTAAAGAGTAAAAAATACTAAGTGTTAAACCTTGAATTTGTGAAGTAGAAATAACAAAAAATGGAAGGAATATCTAGGAAATAAATGGAAGAAAGAAAAAAATGGTATAAGTTAGAATAGGTCAATGAGACTGAAAAGTACTAGTAAGAATAGCATTATGGAGCCAAAAGATGATATATTCCTATGATTAAACACAAGTTCATCATACATATCAATGGCATTCATTTAATTTTATACCAGAAGATGGGTTACGCTAGCATAAAACTACATAAGGATGACCAAGGAAAAACAATGGGTTAGATCTACAGTGAGATAACAGTAAGGGTTATCTCTAATGAGATGGATCACAAAAATAGTCAAAAGGTGAAACATAACATATCTGTGAATAATTGGCAAAAACAAAATCCTCAATATAGAAATAGAGGACAATAAGAGCAACATAATAAATATCATTGTTGCCAGAAAAAAAAAATTAAGTTTTAAAGTAGACTGGGGGTTGGCAAAAATAATTATAATTTTTTAATCTTGATTATTACTGAAATGTGCAATGGAAAGAGATATTAAAAATATTTGGTTATTTAGAGATCCATTTCTAGTGATTAAGTGGAGGCTAGGTAGGGTAAAGGTACAGAGTACTCAACTCATGTTTGATGCTCATCAGTTTAAATTAAAAGGGGTTACAACTCCTTTTGAAAGAATATCTTTCAAACATACTCTCAGGGAATTAAAGGCAATGGACACTCTTTCAAAAGAAGGTCAAGTTATACTAGAAAATCTCGTGGTTGTGGAAGAATCAAGGGATGGAGTCTATATCTCTTCGGCTCTTACATCTGAGGAAGATTTCTTATTTTTATTGTTAACTCCTTGAAGATATTGATTGTTTTATTTTTTATGTTATATATCAATTCTGACAAGTGTAAACAAGCTCATGTAGATTTTAGGTTTGGGAAGAGATTGCATAGTTGTTAAATGGTAATATGGACCGAAAACTAAACATTATTACATGTGTTTATGAGTAGGAGGTTTCAAACATTATTATCGATAATATTTTTAAAGAAATTGAAGAAGAATAGAAGAAAATGTGTGTGGGACATATATAGGTTCTAAATGGAAGTTAAGGCTTGAAAAGAAGCATAATTGATGGATCTCGATGCAGTTTGTTTTTTGGAGAATCCCTCGAAGGTAAAGAGATTTGAACCAATTATTTTCCCTACAATAGTTTAGATCATGGTAAGAAAAAGAAGAGTATGAAGCTTCATAATCCATGTTCATGTTCCAAGGGGTCCAGGGGCTCTAACTAGGAGTATCCAGTGGTGGAATATCAGTTTTTGGTTTCACAAGATGATGTAACAATTGTGGCAGGTAAGATCATAGATTAGGAAAAATTGAGCATGTCTCATGACACAAACAATTGGGGGACAAAAGGAACACTTTGCATCTTTTTTCACCCATTATTTCATTGGTTGGGGACTTTTCAGATGCTTGTGATCCAAAAAATCATACACAATGGGAAGCTGTGAGGTTTGAATCTGGTTTAGGACAAGGGCGCAGACATATTGGCTCTAAGATTCTTGGAGTTGGTGGTGGATGCATAGCCAATAGCCTATCAGTAGCTCTAGGATTTTAAATCCTGTTGATTAGAGTGGTGTGGAACAACTTAGAGGATCATTTTTTTAGAGAACCTAAAAGTTTGTTTGTACCCTGAACGAAAAGGTATGTTCAAATTCTAGGGATGTTTTTTCTCAGTTGGACAAAGAAATGAGTTTTCCTCCAAAGGGTTTTGTTTCTACCCTCAAAAGACAAGGTATGTTTAGAGTCTAGGGATGTTTTTTCTTGGTTGGACAAAGGAGTAGATTGTTCTCACTTTGGAGGAGGTTATGGAACCTCAAGGAGCCATAAAGTGTATCTAGAAATCAACTCAGGTCAAGCGTGTTTTGGGAGAGGACATTAAAATGAATGAGGGAGAGTTAGTTGTCAGACCTTAGCTGGACCTTTTTTTGGCAGGAGGATGGAGGATAAGTCTTTGAAAGAGTGGTTGATAAGGGAATTGGAACCTAGGACTAGATATTCTCTTTTCTTTTTTCTGGCAAGAGGTTGGTTGGCCTTTAGGTTTTTCTCTCCTTCATATGTTAAGAATATTTTACCTGGGTTATGGAAACAGGAGACTACTCCATTGTTTCTCAAAAGACGGACTCATTTTTTTATGTTAAGTCTTAATATATGGATTCTTCTCCGATGTGGGTCAAACTTCTAGGTCTTCCACTGGGTATTTCACTGTATTTTCAGTCCAGAGGATATTTTCTCCAAGATTGAGAATTCCATAGGTGCTTTTCTTAAAATTGGTTTAAGTTTTTTACGTAGTAGGTATATGATTGGCAAAAACTTTGGTGAGTATTTACTTGCTGAAGGGCTACCTAAAGATGTTCTAATAGAGAAAGGTGGCCACTCTTTTGTGCAAAGGCTTGACTATCAAGGTATTCAATTCACATTCCTAAGGTGGCCACTCTTTTGTACAAAGGCTTGACTATCAAGGTATTCAATTCACATTCCTTAGATGTCATCAATATGGTCACAAAGTTGATGATTGTTCCTTGGATTTTCAAAGAAGAAAATGTTGAGGTTGTGGATGAAGGTAAATGGGCCACTAGTTGCTCAATAAAATTGGGGCTTTTCCCAAAATATGACAGAGCCTTGGGAAAATTTTATTATGAATGTAACACAGACTCAAGATATAGGGCTTATGGCTTCCCAAATGATTTTAATTTTTTGATCATATGTTTTAGAAATCAGCATTTTTTCCATCAAACTCACATGGATTACAAGATTTGGATCTCTTTTTTCGTCCAAAAAATCAGTTCTGTAAATTCAATGCAAGTCTCTTATTGATGTAACTCCTAAAATCATACTTGAAAGGTTTGATTAGAGGAATCCAAATATTTCAGGGTCTGTCTTTAGTTACGCCATTTAAGGGTAATGGAAAGGCAGTGAATGTGGAATCTTTTGACAATAATCCTCTTGGGGCAGCATTGGAAGATAGTGTTGTATCCTCAAATTGTGGGGAGGGGGGAAAGGTGGGAACTAGATACAATTTTAGAAGTCAAATCTCTTATGTTGGGGGTAGGGAAATATAGAGTGGGAAAAGTAGAAAGGTTGCAAGAAGAGGTAGAAAATAAAATATCCATATTGCTTGGGAAAGGGCACGGTAGAGGTTCAGGATGGAAAGCAGACATCCTTAAATGGGTTTCTTAGAGCAAGACACGCACCAGGAATAGTTTCTTAATGATTTGTCTTTCTTTAAATAGAACGGGGATTGACCATCCCAACAAAAATCTAGCCCTTAAGAGATTACTGAATGTTCAGAATCCAGATATTCTTCTAATGAAAAAAAAAATGGGAGAAGGTACTAAGATAGTTGCAGAACTGGAAAAATTGTTGGAGGGATGGGAAATTACTTTTATTGATGCTAGAGGTGATTGGTCAACTTGAGCAGAAAAAAAAAACTTTTGGCTAAGGAGGAGGAACAAAGGATGAGAGAACTTTCATGGAGGTGGAAGCTCACCTGGATAGACAAAGGATGATAGAATTTTAGTGGAAGTGGAAGCTCATGGACCTGCTTTACTCATAATATTTGACTGGGTTTCAAAATGAAGAAGCCAGAGAAGTGAATGATCAACTCGAGTAGAAAAAAAACTTCTAGCTAATAAAGAGGCTGATTGAATATTAATTTAATTAAAGAGTAGGGCACTTTGGTTGGGATGTAGTGATGAAAATAAAAAGTCTTTTCATCACTATGCAAACCACAAAAATGTGTCGACACTATTTGGGGGATGCATAACAAAAATGGTGAACAAGTCACAAAGTTTTGAGGAAATTGTAAAAATGTGCATGGAGCAATTTAAAAATGTCTATAGAATGGACCGCAAAACAACTATTGTTGAAGTGGTTGAAATGAATTCCTATTTTTCTCATTTTGGGGATGAGGAGGTAAATGAGAGGCTAGTGCATAAGGTATGCAATGAGGATCTACTGACTGTTTTACATAGCTTTCAAAGAGGTAAAATCCTAGGTCCTGATGGGTAGCTTGTGGGCCTTTTCTTGGGACTTCATGTGATTAAAGGAACGGATTTAATGAGAAGTGTTGAAGAATCTAGTTCATCGAGTAAATTTTGGCTTCTTTTAACTCCACTTTCATTGCGTCAATGTCTTTGAATCCATCTAGTTTTCAAGAATATAGACCTATTTCTTTATGCAATTGTATCTACAAGATCATTACAGGGTGAAGGTTTATTTGTCTAGATCTATCTCTGATGAAGAATTTTGAGTTTCTTAAAGGGAGACAAATCCATCAGGCCATTGAAGTGGATTAGACAGGCTTCACGTTATAAAGACTAAGGGGAAGTCAACTATGGTTTTCAAAATTGACTTGTCAAAAGCCTATGGCAGAGCTAGTTGGTTATACCTTAGGCTGATGCTCCTACATGTTGATTTTTACTTACATTTTTCCAAATGGGTGATGAGCTGCATTCAAAGGTTTCCTATGCTTTATTAATCAATAGGGATGTCCACACTTTTGGTGTTCCAGGCCTAGGAGAGGCCTTAGATAGGGATGTCCACTTTCTCCCCTACTCTTCTCATTTATTGATGAAGGTCTGGGTAGAGCTTTACATGAGGTCAAACGTACTGGTTGTTTTAAAGGTTTGAATATTAAGGAACAAAATTCACTTGTCACATCTTTTTTGTGGATGATATTCTTATTTTTTGTGACATTTTCAGAAGAGATGCTATTATGTCAAAGGAAGTCTTGGATATTCATTGATTTGTTATTGATACGGTAATAAAAATGGGGAGATCTACCATCCGCTTATGGGGGTTAAACAATGTAGATGTTATATTTTTCAGTCAATTGTTTCCTTATAACTAGGGTTGACCTACATTCAAGATTAAAATACTTTGGTTTTTATATTAAGCCAAATGACTATGGTAAGAGGGACTAATACTGGCTTTTAGTGAAATTTGAAAAGAGATTAACTATGTGGTGCTTCAGGTGGATATCCAAAGGAGGTAGATTAACACTTTGTTAAAAAAATTCTTGAAGCCATACTAGTTTATTAGACGTATATGGCTTACATTCCTAAAGGGATTTTATCCAAGCTCGAGAAATCAGTTTCAAATTCTTGTGGTTAGGTAGTCCAAAAAAGTTTGGCATTCCATTGGTCAAGTGGGATAGGATTGCTATGCCAAAGGAATTTGGTGGATGGGGATTGAAAAATATACATCACTTTGTTAAAGCACTCACTACTAAAATTGTATAGAGATTAATTTTTGGTACCAGTTTGTGGTGCCTGGTTTTTTTACATATGTACATTCAACCTAATTCTATGGAGGATTGGATTCAGAGACCTACTTAAAAATTCAAAAATTCCTTTATTTTTGGAAGGCATATGTACTTGTTTATCCACTCATAGACGCAGGTGACTTGCTTAGACTATTGGTAATAGTCATAGAGTTATACTAGAAGAGGATCCATGGGTTGGGTGCGGTGATAGGCATAAAATCCCTAGGCACATTATTATGGCACTAAGAGAGAGGTATATTTTCTTTATCTCAGATTAATGATCCAGTTGCTACATCTTTGTGGCGGCAAGAATTTCATGGTTGTCAGCTAATTTTGTGGGCCATCTTCAGGACAATGCTAAAATTTGGAGGGTTTACATCATAAAAATCTTGTGAGGATTACTGAAGGTGTTGATTCATTAATTTGGTCCAAAACCCCAAAGGGAGGAATTTCTACTCCAAGTATGGGTTATAAATATGTTCATTTTTTTAATTTATTTATTATTTTCCCATAATCATCAAAAAATAAGTGTTACTTATTTAATGCCACTGAATAACTTTGTTATAGATTTGACTTGTTAAAGACCCCTAAACCCCAAACCCCAAACCCCTAAACCCCAAAACCCCTAAACCCCAAAAGCCCAAAAACTAAACCCTAAGCCCCTAAACCCCTAGACCCCTAACTCTAAACCCCTAAACCAAACCCCCAAACCCCAAATCCCTAAACTTAAAAACCCTAAACCCCAAACCCAAAACCACAAAACCCCAAAACCCCAAAACCCAAACCCCTAAACCTCTAAACCCAAAAACCCCAAACCCTAAAACCCTAAAACCCTAAACCCTAAACCTTACCCCTAAACCCCTAAAACCCTAAACCTAACCCCCCAACCCCCAACCCCAAAACCCTAAACCAAAACCCCTACACCCTACACACTAACCCCTAACCCCTAAACCCCCAACCCCTAACCCCTAAAACCCTAAAACCCTAAACCCTAAAACCCTAACCCCTAAAACCCCAAACCCAAGACCTAAAACCCCAAAAACCCAAAACCCCTAAACCCCTAAACCCCTAAACCCTAAACCCTAAACCTTAACCCCAAACCCCAACCCCCAAAACCTTAAAACCCCAAACCCCAAACCCCAAAACCCCAAAACCCCAACCCCAAAACTCCAAAACCCCAAACCCTAAACCCCTAACCCCCTAACCCTAAAACCCCTAAAACCCCAATGTAGACACCAAAATTGGGTCACACTCCCCTTGGTCCCTCATCAAATAACTAGCTCAAACATACTCACCTAACCATGCCCCCTTTCACCGCACATTAATATTAGTTTAATTAACTTAATTAAATTAATACCCATCCTCACAATATCCATTATTTTATTACCTTAATTGACCTAATTTCCACCTCACCTAGACACCTCACCCAACCACCTCACCCTAGACCTATTCTTGACATGTTCCCATAACTAACTACAACTAAGTCTTACTTGCCTTAATGAGCTAAGATTTGGTCTAACCCTAAAAGCACGTGCCTAAGATTTCTCTAACCATATTCCCGTTCATTAGAAGGGAAGATTTCGTTCTGGTCTGTGACAACAAACTAACTTGGCTCAAGAAATTAAAAAGATCTACCCATTATAGAAAACCTAGGGAATCCCGCCTTAACCGCCAGTCACCACAAATTGATCGGTCAAGACTCGAACCGCCGTCGGTTACCATTTATTCACCTTACCAACCTTGTTGGAGAGGTGGGTATTTATTGAGATCATGAGGATGAGAAGAGAGTTGCATGCAAGAAGAACCAGAGTCTTTTCACGCACCCAAACATCCATAGCCAGCACCAGGACAAATCCAGAAGCATTTGCACTCACGGTAACATTCTGGGAAGCATCACTATTGCACCAAGCTCCATTCCACCAACCGATCATCACCACCACCCAACCATTGGACCTGCAACATTGGTAAGTGTTTTTATCATTAATCATTTCCATTATTATTCTGCTCATAGAGTTGTTATCATTTATGTTATCATTCTTCTATTAACATTCTCATTCCTCCATGGCCTTCTTTCTGACAAACTCAAAAACCTCACCCACCCATTTATCAGATTACCTATCCTAACCCTTCTACCTCTCTGAGTGTTCTCGGCATTCCCATAGACCTCGTCATCCCCTTCTTTAGCCTCATCTAACCTCACCCAGACTCTACAATAAAGTTTTCATTGAACTATTGTCACCCTACTCTACCGACGTCAGTTACCCATAACCGTCGTCGGTCTCCCTTAAACCATCGTCAGTTATACCCAACCGACATCAGTCTCTGTGTTTCATACCCTGTGCCAATAACAGAACCAAACAACCTTTTACCAAATAACCTAAACAACCCAAAACCTGACCCTGACCAGTTCTAGTACCCTGACACCTACCAACCCTTCAGATCTGACTATAGCCTAGCCTGTTATATTAGATTTTCTTATTGTGATTGAATGAGATACCTAAATCATATCAAATACAGTAGGAATTTACTTATTTCTCACATTAATTTGTTTTAAACAGTGGATTGACATCCATCTAGGAAGTATCACACTTCCCAGAACTAGCATACGCTAGGTAGTCCACTGTCATATATCATTTAACTTCTCTTTTGTGGTCTTGTTTTCTATTACAGGTAGTTCCTCCTAGCCAAAAGGAATCTCTCACAATCGGCATTGGATCAAGAAGTCAGAACACATGCAATAACCATCAACTGACCAACAATAATAGGTATTCCTCCTAGCCCTTACCCTTATTTGTTTCATCATTCAAAAATGTAAAGAAAATGGTGAAACATTTTGGCATGCCCGGAGGGACCCATCAAGGGTTCTATTACATTTTCTTCATTCCTAGGCAAAATTTGTGTGTTTATTTCCCTTAAAAGGGTCACACATTAATCTTCTTCCCTAGTAATCTTCTCTTCTTTCTAATTGCTCTAAAAGAAACATTTCTATTGGTGCATTTAAAAAGGAATCATTCTTCTTTCTTGCTTTTTGCATTTAGTGAAAGAGCATACCCTCTCCTATTCATCATTTTCTTCATCGAACTTAATTTTTTCGATTTGGGCTTAAAATTGGTTGCATTACATTCTGATTTGTTGCATTTAGCTCACATTAAAATGAGGGCAACCTATATGCTGGAAGTCATGTCCAGCTGATGGTTGACACAAAGAATCATAGAAAGCACATTCTCTCTCTCTCTGTGTGTCTTACCAAACTTGCACAAAATTGAAATATACACATCTTTCTTAAACAACATCTTACCTGGGAACACCTATGTCCAGTGATCACATGATCAGATTGGTAGGTACTCCCCACATCGTTACCTCTGTCGATTCATTATCTCAGAGGACGGCCCACCCTTGCCATAACATACTTGGAACCTCTCCATTTAGATATCCTTCTTCATAGGAAGCCTTCCTCACCAAAAAATCTATTCTAAATTCATGAGTCAGTCTTCTAAATAGCATAAGCTCAACACATTAAAAAATCACTTGTTAGGTACATGTTTTTAGTGTTTGATTGACGTGCATTTTGAGGTGTGAGGATACGCTTCTCCATTTTTTTCATTTTGTTGCCTTACACACTCCACAATCACAGTTGGAGTATTCTGACTTCTTCTGAGTGTGTCAAGACTTCATTACATCATCTCCAGACCTCTAGGTTGATTATTTATCTCACTAAAATTCACAACAATCCATTTTTCTACATTTTCCAATTTTCACAGTAACTGGTATCAATTACCCCTGACTGGAATCAGTTTTTCTTAACCGACATCGGTTATCTATTCTTTTGGGTTACATTTCCTAAAGAACCCTTATTTCATTTTCTTTGCTGACAGAGTTCCTATGAGTCTCTATACTCTCTAGGCTTTGATAAACAGTCATCATACAACTTGTTCATCTGACCATCACCACTCTTTTACCTCATTTGGTAAAATTGTTCATGTCTCATAGTAACCGGCTTCGGTTACCCCTGAACTGGCATTGTTCATCCTTAACCACCGTCAGTTACCCTGTATTGAACATCTGCTGATATATTACCCAAATCTACCTATAGACACATGTTTTCTTCATTCTCACTAATCCTGTGTCATCTGCAAGATACAACATCAATTGATATACATTCATTCACATGGTGTTGACTCATAATCAAGCTAACACTCTTATATTCCACATAAGTCGTCAACCACTCTTGCCTAGTCCTTCACCACCCTCTGTCCTGTCACCCATGGATCCAACCCTACCTACCACCATTGCCGCAGGTGACGAAGAATTTGCATGACTCCTTGATCAGAATCTTGCGGCCTTACAGTTCTACCTTTCCCACTCTTCCACTCGGGACTCCTCAGGACAGTTGACATATGGCATGCATGTATCCATTTCTCCCTTATTCCCACTATCTGCATCAACCCCTAATAATGTGGCGTTACCTTTCACCTACTTCACCCCTAGTGGTTTCATAGCTAGGACCCATACCCACTATGATTGTTGCGTCTGTAGTATCAGGTCGCACCCATAGTATCTATTTGTCCCCTCATCGACCACCCAGACCATAACCCCATCTATACCCATTGTCTCAAAAATACCTATTACAACACAACCACCCATGGTGTCGGTGACCCCTACTCCATTCCAAAATCTTGTCCTCTCCATCCCACAAACACTTCCCCCAATCACTACTAGAGTCACTATGACCATCCCACCTACATACACATACTATCAACAACCCCCTATCTCGTCTGTCACCCATTCTGGATACATACCCTCTATATCGGTCCCCTATTCTCAACCTCCCTATTCGGAATCACCATACAATGGAATTCCACCCACGTCACAGGTTCAATACCAACCCCCTTATGCCACAGGAGGAGCCCTTCCACCACAACCTACCAATGACTCATCAAATTGATGATGGAAAGGATATTTGCATGTTCAGTTTCACTGCGTAACCTTCTATCATGTTTATGGCCTCGGGTCCCTATTTCTCATACTTTGTACATTGGTAAATGAACCTGTAATGAGCAACCTATTCATCCATCACCCATGGATCCCTATTCGCTTCTGTGGGCGATGAGGAATGTACATTGGGCGAAATCCTTGATCAAAATTTCAACCATTTACAGTTCTACCTTTCCCACTGGGACCCACTGGGTAACTCCTATGGGTCAGTTTCATAACATGTTATCCATCTCTCATTGCCCTTATTCCCACTTCTACATCAACCCCTACTAATGCAGTGTTACCATCACCTAATTTTCCCCCAGTGATTTCCCTAGGACCTATCCCTTGGTTATGACCACTACATCTACAATATGTAGTCACACTACTGTAGTATCAGTTAATCTAGCTCATTGACCACCTAGACCATAACCCCATCCATACCCATTGTCTACAAGGTACCAATGTATTGACAAAGATGCCTGTGGTGTTCGGGTGTAATTATTCCAGAATTTTGTCCTCTCCATCTCACAAATCTGCCCCCAATCACTACTAGAGTCACTATGAATCCCACCTACATACACATACTATCAAAACCCCTATCTCATTTGTCACCCATGTTAGATATATACCCTCTATGTTCAGTCCCTTATTCTCAACCTCCCTATTTGGCATCTGTAATACACTGGAATGCCACCCACTCACAGGTTTAATACCAGCCCCCTTATTCCACAAGAGGATCCTTCCACCACAACCTACCAATGACCTCATCAAATTAATGATGGAAAGGATGCAGACACTAGAAGCATCGGTTTTGGGCTCATGTAATTCTCTCACCTATGATGAAATTTGTAATGAGCCCATTCATCCATCCATCCCTATTCGCCCATACCCTGTACATTGGGAAATGCCAAAATTCAACCGTTTCAATAGTAAAGAAGACCCACAACAAAATTTGTGGTCTTTCAAACATGGGTGTTACCTGATTTCCCATGATGACGCTTTACTCCTACAAACCTTCCCAATGTCCCTGACAGGACCTGCATTGGACTGGTATAGTGGGCTACCAAGAAACTCCATCTACTCATTTAATCAAGTAGCCCAAGCCTTCTTAGACCACTTCTCCATCAACATTGTTAAGAAGGTTACCATGACTAATCTTTATTCCACATGACAGTACGATGATGAGTCTATCGCTAATTTTGTCACTCACTGGCGCAGCCTAATTAACCAGCTCACATTTCAATTACCTCAAACTGAACTCATAGAGTTGTTTACTCGGGCTTGCGCAAGACACATCTCACCAACCCTACAGGTGCAGACCTTTCACACTTTTGATGAGGCATTCACCATGGCATGAAAAATTGGAAATTCATGCTATCGAAGAGAAGAAAATTCAACTTTGTAACAAGAACATCACATTCAAATCAAATGACGCTTCTTCATCTTCAAAACCCCAAAACAATTATTCAAAACCCAAAGGATCTACCAATGCCGTAGTTCTCAAGGCTAGCCCCCCTCATCAATCAAACCCAACCAAACCTCCTTCTAATCTCTCTCCCATCCAAGCTTTCCAGTTTCAGACGAGAACAACAAAAGTACACTTCGATAGGAGAATCTTATTCTTCTATTTTGGAAAAGCTTGTTAAAGCTGGTGCCATTACCCTTCCACCTATAAAACCACATACTAGTTTTGACCCTGAGTGACCCATGCCCACGTGGTATAAGGAACATGAATTTTGTAACTATCATCGTGTCAAAGGTCATAGTGACAATAACTGCATCACCTTCAAGAATATCATCCAAGAAATGTTAGACAACGAAGATCTAGTCTTGGATAGCCTGAATGCACTGCTAACCAAAACCTACATATCTTCAAGAAGCCATTTCCTAATCATGCCCCTTCTTCCAACCAAGCTGGTGACACTTCAAACAATGATAGCAATGTCTGCGAGGTCCATGCTATTTTCGATGACATACCAGTTGCTTCCCAATTGCCTCATGTTCCTTCCATAGATGAAATCTTAGCCCAAGCTCCCCTACCTGCACAAGAACTATTTCATCTACTCCTCCACCCATAGAGGAACCCCCTTCATTTTCTCCTTCACCCGTGGAAGAGCCTATAATTAGCATGCCGCCTTTGACCCCTCAAATTTCTGAGCAGTTGTCAGTGGCACCTCTCCTACTCATAGGAGATACATGTCCACAACCTACACCATCACAAGGAGAGTCAACCTTTTCTGGCCCATCCTCTCCTCTACCCATAGAGGATCCTATAGAAATACCATTTCCTTTAGATGACCATTCACCATCGGACCTTCAAGATCCTGTTGATTTGCTTTCGACTCTCTTACCCACAGAGTCTGAGGCTAGCCATTTCCTTGTATCTCAAACACATTTTAGGAGGATTTATACTCAATCCACGTCATCCCCGCTTATAACAGTACTATTTTCATGTTTGGTCGATCACCCGGACTATTTTGATAGAGCCTTGCTTTGGGGATGCCTTCTACTGCTTGTTTCAACCCAAATGCAGTTGTCACTCACTGACACCTCCACTATCTATCCAAAAGTGTTTCAAGTGACCAAACCAAACACAACCATGACTATTGCAACACCTTCCATATCACCACCCATGGCCCAACTCACACCTCTACCCATAACCCAACATACATCTACACCCAAACACCTACCCACACCTATATCATCTCCCTTACCTAAACCTATCACTACCTTAGGGGTCATACCGACAGCTAGCCTTACTCACCCACCCATCAAATTAGATTTAGCCACATCTTCCAAAACTAACACTAAACTTACCCGGCCCCTAAAAAGAAGATCCAACCTCCTAGGCCTCATACACCAACCTCACCTACCACACCATTATCACCTTCACCCCTTCTGTCCATCCTAGGACCTCACCCCTCGACCCTGGCCAAACAACCTCCGTCCACCGGTAAACCAAGAATGCAACAACCCATTTCCTCATCACAGACCTCTAATATACCCAAGTGACCCACACAACTTCCACCCTCACTTGTAACCTTCTTACCACCCATACCTCCACTACCATCCATAACTTCTTCACTACCCATGACACTTTCTTCTCTTTCACTCACGCCTTCTACCCAACCTACACCACCCACCTCCACAGCACCTTGGTTACCCCCGTGGGTAACCCGTCCTCTTCCACCATCTACTTTTCCCTCCACATCTCGTACACCCATATCATCATTTTCCCAAAAAGGTGCAACCTAAAGCTAAGAATCTGCTACCCTCCAATAAGGTAGTTAAACCAACCAAACCTTCCATGCCGCTAGCTCTTCTACCATGCCCATACCCAAGCAGATGTAACCAACACCTAAGACCACACCACACACCAAAATAGTAGACAAAAAACCACTCCCCCTCCTGTAAAGCCTCTTCCTCCACAATCAGCCACACCTATACCCAAACCCACATTCACCTCCCATTGTGATCCACTAGCAGGGTCCTATGCCAAAATCTTAACCAATCTCCTCGAAACTTCTGTCATCACATTACCACCTCTTAGACCTTACAACCCACTCAAACCCAAACCAAAAGGGTTTGACGAAACCAAAATTTATGCCTACCATCGTGTGCCAGGACATGATGTAGAGAACTGTAAGGCTTTAAAACCGCTCTTGTCCAATTATGTCCTTCCGAAGAAAATTTTGATGATGATGATCTTCTTGATGAGGACCCCATTTCGCCTTCACCAATTTCCACAGATCTTCTCTCATTACCTACTCAGTGACCAAGATCTCCACCCCCATAACTCTCTAATCCATCTCCAAGATTCGAGATTAACATGGTTCGTATAAGAGAGTTGGCCAAACCACCACCCAAATGCCAATGTGCCCTACTCATTTCACAAGGATCGTATCCCCCACTATGGTTTTGTCCCTCATGCACTATACCTTCCATGACACACCCTCTTCATCCACCTCCCCTCAGATTAACATGATCAACATTGCCACCCATGCTCAAAAAGGAGGGCAAGGAAAAAGAAACTGGCCCACCAATAAACCCTGTACCCAACATATCATCCTCACCCATCCCCAAAGTCATCATTCGAGGTCCTACATATCCTATTTTCGATGGGGTCACACATCACACAATGATAAAACAACTACACCAATCCCCCCTCAAAATGTCTTTATATGACCTCATCCAAACCTCTAGAGTCACATCATCAAGCCCTCATGGAGGTCCTTCAATCTATTGAAGTCTTACCAAATGACCCCACACCCGTAGCCTCCATCATTACCCCTCACCACGTAGCCTCTCTCACTAGGTCATCACCTTCCTCTATGCCTCCACCTACTTGCCAAGTGGCCGCCCTCAACTTTTCAGATGAAGAGATCACTCCCTTCAAGTCTGACGACCCCCACCCCACTCTTTTCATCTTTTTTCTTTATCGATCATATATGCATACGCCACTGTTATGATCGATGGTGGTGCTAGCATTAACATCATCTCCTCCCATGCATATGACCAAATGTGAATACCTACCAATTACATGCATGGTAACCCAGTTATGTTGTGGTTCTTTAATGACGCTATGACATCTACCCTGGGTAGCGTTGTTCTCCATGTCCGCGTGGGTCCCCGCACTATCCTAGAACTTTTCTATGTCCTAGAAGGGGAGTTCCAATATAACTTGTTGCTTGGCCGACCTTGGATCCGTGCCATGGGTTGTGTCCCTTCGACTTTACACCGCTGCCTCAAATTTGAACATGAGGGACATAATTACACCATCCCTGCCAACCCATCACCTTTCAAGACCTGTAACATGCTATATCGGCCCAATGATGTGCTTGTACTGGTCAAGGCATCTGCCACTATCCCTACTTCACCTTCACCTACAAGCCCATCCACCAAAACTACCACTACCTCTGCTGCATCTAACCTTTCTATCCCCACTGCAGCTATAGCCTCTACCGCTGACACACCTGTTTCCCCATCATCTAGCGAGCCATCTATCCCCACTACCCACATACCGACTACTGATCCCTTAGAAGGTGTTTTTCAATGCCTCACTCTGGGGGAATACCACCTATACAATATCGACACCTTCCTCACCCCACAAGAGTATGGGAACCTACGTCAACACCCCAGCTATGACATCCGCATCGGTGATGTTTTTCCTTATGGCCCTCCCCACCTTCACACCAATCTAACGTATGGGGGACTTGATATGGCCACCTATAAACCTGAACCTCCATCCCAAACCCAACCATTTTCATCTGACCTACACTCCCTCACTAACCACCACTTTGCTCACACTTTCCTCCACCAGTGCGCGTGGAAAGGATTTGGCTTCATCTTTTACGAACAAGGGCCACCATACTGTCATTTCCTTGTACCTCTCATAAACACAATGATCGTAGTGGCATTGGTTTTGATGCTCCACCTCCAAGAAGGTTCACGTCGACCTCATCTAGGATGAGGAAATCTTCCCCATCTCATTCACCCACATTACCATCTTCACCCACAGAGTCCATAGATCCTAAATCTATTCCTCCTAACTTTTTTTTTTCGTAAACACCATTTCCTTGGGACCGCTGACCTATCAACGTGATGGCGAAGCTCCCTCTTCTCTCCCATTCCTATATCCTGACATGATGATGATGATATGCCTTCTATTAATGTCATTCAATGTTAGGACGATGAGTCCATCCTCACCTACCTTGGTGCAGAAGACTCTTATATTCATCGGTCGTTACCCTCTGAGATGCAAACCATGTTGAACGAATCAACCATCGAAATCAACATTAACACTTAGACCACCCACATATTCTAAAGATAGGCCAATCCTTAGACGCTACTGAAGAGGAAGCCTTCACATCTTTCCTTCGAGACCATAGCAACGTGTTTACCTAGTCCTGTGCCAATATGCCCGGTATTGACCCAAAAATTGTGGTCCACAATATTGTAACCATTCCTGATGCCAAACCCATCAAACAAAAGCTGCGGAAAATACATCCTCGCATTGCTCTTCTGGTCAAAGAAGAGCTTCAACGCCTTCTCTTGGTTTCCTTCATTCTACCCATTGACTATCCCCAATGGATTTCTAACATCATTCCTGTCACAAAGGCAACAGGGGGACTCTGCATTTGCACAGACTTCCGTGACCTCAACCTCACTTGTCCCAAAGATGATTTCCCCTACTAGGCATTGACCAACTGGTTGATCTCACCGCTGGCCATGAAATGTTATCACTCATGGATGGTTTCTTGGGCTATAATCAAATATTACTAGCTCTAGAGGATCAACACAAGATTGCCTTCATCACCCCTTGGGGGACTTTCTGCTATTGAGTCATGCCTTTTGGCCTCAAAAACACTGGTGCTACATATCAATGAGCCATGACTTACATCTTCCATGACATCATGCATCACATATTGGAAGATTACGTAGATGATCTTCTGGCCAAATCTAAACATCAAACTGAACACCTACCTGTCCTTAAAGTTCATCTTTGACCTCCTCATCAAGTATTGTGTTCATCTTCAACAAAAGAAGTGCATCTTTGTGGTACTTTCTAGAAAACTCCTGGGTTTCATCGTTTCTTTGCGTGGCATAGAAGTTGATCCTGCTAAAGTCAAGGCTATTCTAGAAATGCCTCCACCCACTAATCTCCATCAACTTTGAAGCCTACAAGGTAAGCGGTAATCCATTCATTGTTTTATCTCGCAGCTTTCTGACCGTTGTCAACCATTTCATCATCTTCTCAAGAAAGATGTTTCATTCAAATGGGATGATGAATGCCATAAAGCCTTTGAGGCCTTAAAACAATACCTTCTTCAACCACCAGTTCTCATTCCTCCTAAGGATGACCAACCCTTTTACCTATATATTTTTGCCACTGACCATTCTTTAGGTGCCATGCTTGCTCATCGCGACGACCAACACCAAGAGCAAGTGGTTTATTACATAATCCGTACCCTTTTGGACTACAAAACTAGATATACCCATGCCAAAAAACTCTGCTTAGCCTTAGTTTTCATCACCACCAAACTCCACCATTACCTACTCAATCACAAAACCTTCATCATTACTAATACTGACCCATTACACTATATGTATGCCAAACCCTATCAACATCAACGTGCCACACATTGGCTTATGCTTCTGGCCGACCTTGACCTCGAATTCATTCATCAAAAGTCCATTAAGGGTCAGGCTATTACTGACCAACTGGCCAATGCACCTATTTCTAGGAATCAACCATCTAACTTTGATTTCCCAGATGAGTCTATAGCTACCCTTTCCCTGGACGAACCCGCTTACCAAATGACACTCTTCTTCGATGGCTCCAAGTGTCAGTGTGGGGGTGGGGCTGGTGTTATCCTCATTCCTCTTGAGGGTGAACCTATGCCTTTGTCTTTCAAACTCAATTTTGATTGTACAAACAATATTGTTGAATACGAAGCACTCGTATTGGGTCTCTAGGATGCTTATGCCTTAGATGTTAAGTCAATCAATATCTTTGGTGATTCTCAATTGGTCATAAACCAAGTCAATGGTATATACCAGTGTCGTAATGAGGTAATTCAAAAGTACAAGCATCACGTAGACATACTTTTGACCACCTTTGACCATTATACACTTTAAACCACCCCACGTTCTACCAATAAATTTTGGATACCATGGCCTGTTTGGCTTCTTAGATACCTGCTTCACCCACTGACTCTAAAATATTTGTCACCATACAAAGGCTACAATCACCCTCTTATTTACCTCATGAAGTTTACTCCATCAAAATTGTTTCCCCTCACCCATGTGACCTTTGGTATAAGCAATATGCAGACTATCTTTCCCTTTCCATTCTACCCGCTGATCTCACTCGTAATGGACAACATGCCTTTCTTAAAAGTGTCTCCCATTATGTCATCATGGGTGGTCTTCTTTACAAATGTGGTTTCAATGACATTCTCTTACACTATGCCTTACAAGTTCTGAAATTCCCTACACCATTAAGGAAGTCCATGATGGAATTTGTGGAGGTCACTTTAGTGGTTTAGCTGTAAAAAAATGCATTCTTCGCCTAGGCTATTATTGGCCAACCCTAAACCGTGACTGTTGTGATTATGTCAAACATTGTGTGAAATGCCAACAACATGTTAATCTCCATCACACACCTAGTCATGCCTTACAGGTCACACGAGACCTTTGGCCTTTCTCTCAATGGGGTTTGGATCTTGTCGGTGAGATCAACCCCCATTCTTCCCAACGCCACCAATGGATCATAACCGCTACTGAATATTACACTAAATGGGTAGAGGCCATTCCCCTCATTTCTACAAAAGTTGAGAAAATATGTGAATTCATCAACCATCATATCATTTGTCATTTTGTGTTCCTCACCGCCTCATCACTGATAATGGAAAACAATTCAAAAACAAAACCCTATGCAAACTATGTGATGCTTTTGGCATCCAACTCAGTTTCTCATCACCTTATTACCTGCAAACCAATGGTCAAGCTGAATCAACTAATAAAACCTTGAACAAAATTCTTATGAAGGTAGTCAACGATACTGGAAAAGATTGGCATACACACATTCCTTTCACCTTGTGGGCTTATCGCACTAGTATTCACACTTCGACTGCTGCCACACCCTTTTCTCTGGTCTACGGTACCAAGGTTGTCTTACCTCTTGAAGTTCTAGATTCCATCTCTCTGCATCTCACTACAAGACATGCTCAACGATGATGACTTTCACCAAGATCGTTTGGCACAACTTGAGTTATTAGATGACACGTCTCAATGCTCTTGACCATCTCCAAATCTACCAAAAACGTATGGTGCCTATGACAAATGTGTTCACGAATGAACATTTTTAGGTCGGTGACCTTGTCCTAAAGGAAAATCAACATGTAACCAAAGAGGAGAAAAGTAAACGGGAAAAATTTGCTCCTAATTGGCTTGGACCCTATATCGTTACCCATGCCTATGGATCATGTGCTTATCATTTGTCTTCACTCGAAGGTAAACCCAAACCTGAGCCCCTTAATGCCTTGCATCTTCGACCATTTTATTGTTGATATTGAGTTCTATATCACTTTTTGTCGGTTGATCGCTCATCCCTTGAGCGTTTTTCACCTTCCATATTACTCGTTTTGAGGATCCATGACTTAAAAATAATCATGTGATTACCCATCACCTTTCTAACCCTATCTTCAATATGAGTACCACGACTCTACTCATAGCATGATTCTCATGGATACTTTTCATCTTCTTCAAGATGGAATCCCATGGTCGTTCATCACTCGAAACTACCTCTTTCATAGTTAAAATTTGTGTGCTACGATATTGTCTTCTAAACAAGAACCTAATCTTCCTCTATAGTCTTGTCCATGACTTAAACGTCCAAAAACAAAAAGGGATACAACTCCTTGAGTCAAACTTCCAGCAAAAGATGACTCCCTCAAAAGGGACATCTCTTCACTCTAATTCCACCACTATAAATAGACTGCTCCCTTGAAGGATAGCTATATCCCCCTATTTCAAAAATTCAATAAATATATCAGAAGCTTCCCGCATCGATCAGCTTCACGAAGACCTCAAGGAGATAATATACTCATCCCATATAGACTTCCCACATCGATCAGTCTATTAAAAACAAACAAATGAAGAAAAAGATGAGATTTTCATCATGGACTTTCCTATTTTTGATACTGGGTTTCTTGTTCTTAAAGACACATTGTCATATATTAAGTTACGATACACAACCCATTCTCACCTCCTTGCCTTTTTAGCCTAATTCCCTCATTACTCAACCAGTTACCTCAAACGTGACTTCGCATGATTATGTGACTTTCTTCACCCTTAGAATGGTCCATTATGCAATGCCTTTAGGGTCTCACATTCATGAGATCCTATTAGGTATGGAAAACTCATTAGGGTTCTTATCAATTAAGCGGCTCTTTTACCACCTCTTACCATTCGCCTTCCTCATTACTTATTGATTATCCTATACAGGACCAGATCATTGACACTTATATTTAAAAGAACTCAACCATGCCTATGACCTAAACTCAACCATGCCTATGACCTAAACTCAACCATGCCTATGACCTAAAATCAATCATCTATGACCTACTTTCCCCTGTGCCTAACACCTATCAACCCATTCCTCTACTTCATCCTAATCTTCTCTAGCTTATGGGAGAACTACATCGGCCTAAGGTCCCTTTTTTCCAGGGCTATGTAGGCAACACTTCAAGGGCATGGGGCCCTTGGAGGTTAGCTCGGCCACTCTTTACCTTACCCAATTCCCACCCTTTCCCCATTTTTGCCCAAATTTTACCCTTCCCACCACCTTGTTGACCTTACTCAACCTACCTCCAAGCCTACATTACCTATCACTGTCCTTAATTGCATTTAGGGACTTGTTATTTTACCCGTACCTCAGCCCTACCCATGTCGTGACCTCGCTACCTGGACCTGGAACATTGTTAATGACCTATGAACCCATGTGCTCGTTATACCTTGTGACAATGTTACCCGTGTTGTTTGACCTAATGACCTTACCTTGCCTATTGTCATGTCATTTATCCTGACCCAACCTTTGGTGTACCGGAACATACCTACACATTCCTTCACTTGACTTGTGATGTGCTTCCATACCATATCCTATACCTTGGATACCGGAATCACTTCAACCTTGTTTGGATAAACCTATCGACCTTGGACGATGTAGAGTTTGCATGCTCTTCAACCTAGTACTATGTAACATTTTATGCGTGTGTGTATATTCGAATGTCACTACCTTTGACCCTGGCCCATCCCTTTTTCCTTGATTTGACCTTTACCCCATTTCCCCATTTTTACCTCCACCTACCTGACCCACACCTACCTACCTCACCGTTGATTAAGTGGATATTCCCATGTCTTCACCCGTTGCATCTTGCAATGATGGTACCTATTTTTCTCAGCCTAATAGCCTTACCTTTCCTATGGCCATGACCCTTATCCAAACAAACCTTGACCTTTTGACCTTTTGGATGTACTGGAACCACACCTAAACGTTCCTGCATCTTACCTCGTTAAGTGCCTGGACCATATCCTTTACCCTAGATACCGGACCTCAATAACCCTTGTTTGGATGACCTTTACGACCCTAGCTAATGTACATTTTTTATGTTGAGAAACCTTGGTATCTCATGGCATTTCACAACATGTGTGTATGTCTGAATGCTCTACCTAATCACCCACCATACCTCTTACAATCACCATACCCTCGACCATCACCTTCTTCACACCTAACACTATTTTCTCAAACCACCCACCTCCTCATTTTATCAAACCACTCACCACTTCCTTCTCTCACCTCATCGGTTCCTAGTTTGATGGGGGTTACCTCCACCCATGCTTAGGGAAACATTACCTTCACCCACACATGGGGCAACCACATCTTATTTTTGTCAGCGTCGCTTACCAATACAAGCTACACAACAAAAAGGGGAAAAATGTAGACACCAAAATTGGGTCACACTCCCCTTGGTCCCTCGTCAAATAACCAACTCAAACATACTCACCTAACCATGGCCCCTTTCACCCCACATTAATATTAGTTTAATTAACTTAATTAAATTAATACCCACCCTCACAATATACATTACTTAATTATTCTAATTAAGACCTAATTTCCACCTCACCTAGACACCTCACCTAGCCACCTCACCTTAGACCTATTCTTGGCATGTTTCCATAACTAACTAACTAAGTCTTACTTGCCTTAATGAGCTAAGATTTGGTTTAACCCTAAAATCAATGCCTACTATCCCTCTAACCACCTTCCTGCTCATAAAAAGGGAACATTCCGTTCTACATCCAGTGAAGGAAAGGAACCAACTTGTCCCAAGATAAAAGAGGTGAGATCTATCCAATTTTAGTAAACCTAGGGAATCCCACCTTAACCGATGCCGGTCACCCCTAAACTGACGCTGGTTAACTCAGAACCATCGTCGGTTACCATTTATTCACCTTACCAGCCTTGTTGGAGAGGTAGGCATTTTATAAGAGCAAGAGGACGAGAAGAGAGTTGCATGCAAGCAGAACCAGAGTCTTTTCACGCACCCAGACATCCATAGCCAGCACCAGGACAGATCCAGAAGCATTGGCACTCACGGTAACATTCCAGGAAGCATCACTATTACACCAAGCTCCATTCCACCAACCAATCATCACCACCACCCAACCATTGGACCTGCAACATTGGTAAGTGTTTTTATCATTAATCATTTCCATTCTTATTCTTCTCATAGAGTTGTTACCATTTATGTTATCATTCTTCTATTTAACATTCCCATTCCTCCATAGCCTTCTTTCTGACAAACTCAAAAACCTCACCCACCCATTTATCAGATCACCTATCCTGGCCCTTCCACCTCTCTGAGTGTTCTCAGCATTCCCACAGACCTCGCCATCCCCTTCTTTAGCCTCATCTAACCTCACCCAGACTCTACAATAAAATTTTCATTGAACTACTGTCACCCTACTCTATCGACGCTGGTTACCCATAACCGTCATCGGTCTCCCTTAAACTGTCATTAGTTATACAAACCGACATTGGTCTCTATGTTTCATACCCTGTGCCAATAACAAAACCAAACAACCTTTTACCAAATAACCTAAACAACCTAGAATGACCCTGACTAGTTCTAATACCCTAACACCTACCATTCCTTCAGATCTGACTATAGCCTAGCCTGTTATATTAGATTTGCTTATTGTGATTGAATGAGATACCTAAATCATATCAAATACAGTAGGAATTTACTTATTTCTCACATTAATTTGTTTTAAACAGTGGATTGACAACCATCTAGGAAGTATCACACTTCCCAGAACTAGCATACGCTAGGCAGTCCACTGTCATATATCATTTAACTTCTCTTTTGTGGTCTTGTTTTCTATTACAGGTAGTTCCTCCTAGCCAAAAGGAAGCTCTCACAATCGGCATTGGTCAAGAAGTCAGAATGCGCACAACAACCATCAACCAACCAGAATAAACAGGTATTCCTCCTTGGCCCTTACCCTTATCTGTTTCGTCATTCAAAATCGTAAAGAAAATGGTGAAACACCCAAACCCCCAAACCCCAAACACCAAACCCTTAAACCCCAAACCCAAAAACCCCAAAAACCCCAAATCCCAAACTTTAAAAAAACTAAAACCCTAAAACCCTAAAAACCTAAACCCCTAAACCCCTAAAACCCTAAACCCCTCAAACCCCCAAACACCAAACCCCTAAACCCTAAAACAATAAAACCCTAAAACCCAAAACCCAAACCCATAAACCCCAAACCCCGAACCCTAACACCTAAACCCTAACCCCTAACCCCTAAAACTAAAAAACCCTAAAACCCTAAAAACCTAAACCCTAAACCCTTAAATCCCTAAAACCCCAAACCCTAAATGTAAAACACCAAACCCCCAAACCCCAAACCCCCCAAACCCTCAACCCCCCAAACCCCAAACCCCAAACCCCCAACCCCTAACCCTCAAAACCCCAAACCACAAAACCCAAAACCCCTAAACCACAAACCTTAAAACCCCAAACCCCAAAACCCCCAACCCTCCAAAACCACAAACTACAAACCCTAAACCCTAAACCCAAACCCCCAAACCCTAAAACCCAAAACCACAACACCCCAAACCTAAAACCCCCAAAACTACAAACCCCAAACCCTAAAACCCCAAAACCCTAAACCCCAAACCCTAAACACTAAACCCTAAACCCCCAACCCTAAACCTCAAACCCCAAACCCTAAATCTTAAACCCAAACCACAAAACCCCAAAACCCTAAACCCCCAAACCCTAAACCCTAAACCCTTAAACCCCAAACCCTCAACCCCAAACCCTAAACCCTAAACCCTAAAACCCTAAACCCCTAAACCCTTAAACCCCGAACCCTAAACCCCAAACCCTAAAACACCAAACCCTAAAACCCTTAAACCCTAAACTCTAAAAACCCTAAAAACGTAAACCTAAACCTAAACCATAAATCCCAACCCTAAACCCCAAACCCCAACCCTAAACACAAAACCTCAACCCCAAACCCCACCCCAAAACCCTAAACCCTAACCCCTAACCCCTAAACCCCCCTAACCCCCAACCCCTCAACCCCTAAACCCTAAACCCTAAACCCTAAAACCCCAAAACCCCAAAACCCAAATCCCAAACCCCAAAACCCTAAAACCTTAAACCCAAAAACCCCAAAAAACCCCAAACCCCAAACTCCCAATCCCAAACCCCAAACCCCAAACCCCCAAACCCAAAACCCCAAAACCCTAAACCAAAAACCCCCAAAACCCAAAACCCCAAACCCCAAAAATCCAAACCCCAAAACTCTAAACCCTAAACCCTAAACCTAAACCTAAACCCTAAACCCCCTAACACCTAAACCCTAACCCCTAAACCCTAAACCCCTAAACCTTAAAGCCCTAAACCCTAACCCAAAAACTCCAAAACCCTAAAACTTGAAAACCTTAGACCCTAGACCCTAAAACCTAAAACCCTAAACCCTTAAAACCCTAAAATTAAAATCTAAAACCTTAAAACCCTAAACCCTAAACCATAAAACCCAAAACCCTCAACCCTCAACCCTAAAACCCTAAACCCCAAACCCCAAAACCCTTAACCCCGAACCTAAAACCTTGAACCCCGAACCCTGAACCCAAACCCCAAACACAAAACCCCTAACCCTTAAACCATAAACCCGAAAACCCCAAACCTTTAAAACCCTAAACCCTAAACCCTTGAACCCCTAACCCCTAAAACCTAAGCCCAAAACCCCAAAACCCTAAACCCCTAAACCCCAAACCCTAAAAATTAAACCCTAAAACCCAAAACCCTAAACCCTAAAGCCCTAAACCCTAAAACCATAAACCATAAAACCCTAAAACCATAAACCCCTAAACCATAAACCCTAAAACCCAAAACCCCAAACCCTTTCATTAGGGATAGTTCTTATTTGTATATCCCTATTCTATATTCTATTGAACATATGTTTTGTAGCAGTTACGCAAATCATGATCTAAATAGGAGTTGTTAATATTTTGATCATATTCACTGTGATGTTGATGAATAACCTGAAATATTCTAATTCTGCTCCCCCTGGACCGTCGGAGATAACATCGCTTCAATAGTTTGTACAAGTCTTTTTTGTTCATTAATTACTATTATCCTAAACACATCATGGTTCAGAATATCTCTGAATCAAAAATCAGATCAAATTTTTGAACGAGATCAAATTTTTGAACGAAATCTAACAAGCTATATTCAACGTATTGAGTTCCAATACGTTAGGTAACTCATTGAGTTAGATCGACAAGAGAACCCCCTACCAGCCTCAAACCCCAAAACCCCAAACCCCCAAACCCCCAACCCCCAAACCCCTAAAACCCAAAAACCCAAAAACCCAAAACCCCAAAAACCTAAAACACTAAACCCTCAACCCTACACCATACACCCTAAACCCCAAACCTCAAACCCCAAAACCCCAAAACCCCGAACCGTAAACCCCAAAAACCTCGAAACCCCAAAACCCCAACCCCCAACCCCTAACCCCTAACCCCAAAACCCTAAACCTCAAAACCCCAAACCCTAAACCCTAAACCCTAAAACTCCAAAACCCCAAACCATAACCCCAAACCCCAAACCCTAAAAGCCCAAACCCTAAACACTAAACCTAAAACCCCAAAACCCCAAAACATAACCCCTAAACACTTAAAACCCTAAACCCCAAACCCTGTCATTTGGGCTAGTTCTTATGTTTATATCCCTTTTATATATTATATTGAACGCAAATTTTGTAGTTGTTGCACAAATCCTGATCAACATAGGAGTTGTTAAGATTTTGATCATATTCATCGTGATGCTGATGAATAACACGAAATATCATAATTCTGCTCCCCCTGGACCGTCTGAGATAGCATCGCTTCAATAATTTGTACAAGTCCTTTTTGTTCATTAATTACTATTATCCTGAACACATCATGGTTCAGAATATCTCTGACTCAAAAATCATATCAAATTTTTGAACGACATCTAATAAACAATATTCAACATATTGAGTTAAAATATGTTAGGTAACTCATTGATTTAGATCGAAAAGAGAACCCCCTACCGCCCCCCAAACCCAAAAACCCCAAACCCCAAAACCCAAACATTGAACCCCTAAACCTTAAACCCTAAACCCTAAACCTTAAACCCATAACCCCCAAAACCCTAAACCCAAAACCCAAAACCCCTAAACCACTAAACCCCAAACCCCAAAACCCTAAACCCTACCCCTAAACCCCTACACTCATACACCCCTAAACCCTAAACCCTTAAATAACCTAAACCCTAAACCCTAAACCCCTAAAACCCCTAAACCCTAAACCCTAAACATGAAACTAGAAAACTAGAAAACCCGAACCCAAAACCCAAAACCCAAACTCCAAACCCCCAAACCCCAAACCCCTCGACCCCTCAACCCCAAACCCAAAACCAAAAAACCAAAAAACTCAAAAACCCTAAACCCTTAAACTCTTAAACCCTTAAACCTAAATAGTAAAACCCAGAAACTCTAAACCCCCAAACCCTAAACCCTGACACCAAAACCAAAAAACAAAAATAAACCCTAAACCCAAACCCCAACCCCTAAACTCCAAATCCCCAAAACGCCAAACCCAAAACCCCAAACCCAAAACCCAAAAACCCTAAACCCTAAACCCAAAATCCCAAACCCCAAACCCCTAAACCCTAAACCCTAAACACCCAAACCTGAAACCCTAAACCCTAAAAAAACCCTAAACCCTAATAAACCTAAAACCTGAAACCCCAAACCAAAACCCTAAAACCCCAAAACCTAAACCCTAAAACCCTAAACCATAAACCCTAAACTCTAAACCCCAAACACACTAACCCTAAACCCTAAACACCCTGAACCCAAAACCCTAAAAACCCTAAACCCTAAACCCTAAACCCTAAACCCTAAACATAAACCTAAAACCCTTAAACCCTTAAACCCTAACCCAAAACCCTAAAACCATAAAACCCAAAAATCCAAAACCCTATAACCCTAAACCCTGACCCCTAAAACCCCCAAACCCAAAACCCCTAACCCCCAAACCTAAAACCAAAAACCCTAAAACCCTAAACCCCTAAACCCTAAACCATAAAACCCCCAAACCCTAAAAACCTGAAAACCCTTAAAATATGAAACCCTAAACCAAAAACCCAAAACCCAAAACCCAAAACTCTAAAACCCTAAAACCCTAACCCCTAAACTCTAAACCCTTAAAATTCCAAAACCCTAAACCCCAAAATAACAAACCCCAAACCCCAAACCAAAAAAACAAAACCCCAAAACCCTAAAATGTTAAACCCTAAACCTCAAAACCCCTAAACCCTAAAACCCCAAAACCACTAAACCCTAAACGCAAAACCCAAACCCCAAAATCCTAAACCCTAAAACCCTAAACCTAAAACCCTAAACCCCGAAACCTTAAACCCAAACCCCAAAACCCAACACCCCAAACCCCAAACCCTAAAACCCCTAAACCCCTAAACTCCAAACCCTAAACCCCAAACCCCAAAACCCTTAAACCCTAAACCCTAAAACCCTAACCCCTAAACCCCCTAAACTCGAAACCTGAAACCCAAACCCCTAAACCTAAAACCCCCAAACCCCAAACCCTTAAACCGTAAAACCCTAAAACCCTAAAACCCCAAACCTCAAAACCCTAAACCCTATCACTTAACCCCTAACCCGTAAACCCTAAACCCCTAAACCCAAAACCCAAAACCCAAAACCTAAAACCTGAAACCCTAAACCCCTAAACCCAAAACCCACAACCCAAAACCTGAAACCCTAAAAACCAAAACCCTAAATCTTAAACCCCTAAACCCTAAACCCCTAAAACCCTAAAACCCCAAACCCCAAACCCAAAACCCCAAATCCAAAACACCAAAACACTAAACCCAAAACCCAAACCCTAAAACTCGAAACCAAAAACCTCAAAACACCAAACCTAAACCCATAACCCCAAAACCCCGAAACCCTAAAATCAAAACCCCGAAACCCTAAAATCAAAACCCCAAAACCCGAAACCTGAAACCCTAAAAACCTAAACCCTAAACCCTTAAACCCTAAACCCTAAACCCCTAAAACCCTAACCCCTAAAACCCCAAACCCCCAAACCCCAAGCCCCCAAACCCCAAACCCCAAACTCCAAAACCCCTAAATCCTAAAACCCTAAACCCTAAATCTAAAACCCTAAACCCTAACCCCTAAATCACGAATCCCTAAAACCCTAAAACCTGAAACCCCAAACCCCGACCACAAAACTCCAAAACCCCAAAACCTAAACCCCTAAAACCTAAACCTAAACCCTAAACCCCACAACCCCCCAAACTCACAAACCCAAACCCCCAACCCCTCAAACCCCTAAACCCTAAAACCCTAAAACCCAAACCCCAACCCCTAACCCCCCAAACCTATGATGCCCTTTAAAACAACACACTTGAGACCCAAGAAACAACCTAGGGTTAGTTAGAAAACTATGGAATAATTTTTTTTTAGAATTGTCCACAACCAAGTTACAAGACAACGGTTGACCCTATTAGATTCAGGAACAAATCTAATTTACTAGAAAATACTTTTTCTTTAAAACATTATCAGAGGTCACAAGGTTCACATTTTAGGGTTAGAAGTCTTAGTTAGGTTCAGGGAGTAATTTACCCCCATACCCACTCTCTAACAGGCTCAGAGTTTCAACTTGATTTTTCTCATACTTAATGCTTCCAAAATTTCCCTAAATCATTCCCATTGGATAGGAAATTTTCTCACCTTTCTGGTGATATAAATAAGTCCTCCTAACTCCTTCAAAAACTCAAGATATGAGCAAGCAAACTTTAGGGGTCAAATTTTTTCCAAAGGGACACGTGTCAAGCAGGGGTGAAAGGAAAATTTTGGGATGGTGGCCCGCAAGGCAGCGTTTAGAATTTTTCCTTGCATGGGAGAAATTTCCCATTTGTGCTTGCGCCTCCGCAAGTCCTCCAAGGACACGTGGCGGCCTCTAAATCATTGCCGAAAAAGAAGAAAGGAAGGGCGGGGTGGCGAGAGTCTAGTGGCAAATACGCCAAAGGGAGAAAGAAACAAATAGTGCCCACGTGCCCGTGGGTCCGCAGGGACATGTGGCGCTCAACAAGCTAACGCAGGGAGGAAGAGAGAGAGGGAAAGGTGGAGCGGCGAGGTTATTTGGTGAATTTCGCCAAAGGGGAGAAAAGGGAAGAGTTGGACGCGCAGGTCCGCATGCCCGTGGAAGGTATCTCCCAAAGCAAGGGCGGGAGTGCGGGGCCACGGGGAAATTTTAAAAAATTTCCAAAGAATAAAATTTTCCACGGGGATAGCGGAAGGGATCCCCCCCGCTAGCACCCAAAGCTGCCACGTGGCAGCCTGTGATAGGACGCAGGCTGGCGGGGAGAAATGGAAAAAAATTCAAAAAATTTAAAAAGGTCTAAGGACAAAAGAAAATGTCATGCCTCTGCCCTTGCCCAGTGAGGACACGTGGCAGCCTCTAATTGGCTATGGGCCGGCAGAGGAAAATATGAAAAATTTCCCGAACCAAAATTTTTCAAAAAAAAATTCTAAGGATTTTTAATGGGAATTTTTCGGGCCGCGGGCCCATCAGGGAAAATTTTCCTGCCAAGGCAGAAAAACTTCAAAGTGCCATAACTTGAGCTAGAAAGCTCAGTTTTGGGAAAACGAGGACTTTCTGGAAAGATCTCGATGCCCTCTTTGCACAAAAATCATAAATTTTAATTTTTGATGAATTTTATAGGGTCAATTTTATAAAAATGATCTGCAATCTTATAAAAAGCCAACTGGTAATTTCCAACTTCTAAATTTGATTAAATTGGATCTCCTCCTTCACTCAAAATGTCAAACAAACATATAGAATTGATCTAGGAAGGATTTAAAGTGGTTTTGGGAAGTTAATTTGCTCAATTGATTTCAAGTTGCATTTTTCCAACAATTGACAGAAAAATGACTGTTAGAGGGATTGGATTCGATTTTGCAATGGTTAAATTGTTTTTCTTAAGTTTTCTTTGTCAATTTGAGTTCCTTGATGGTTTAGCATGCTAAAATATGTCAATTCCAAGTTGATTATTAAGTACAGGTCTGAACTGTACATTTTTATCAAAAATTAATTGTCATTTTTAAGTTTGTAACTGAAATCCCATTTCTAGAAATTTGTTTATCAAATTCATCCTTCAAATATGGAACTTCATTTCTAGTCTAATCTAATACATTTAAATGACTTAAATTTAAACTATTCTATACCCAAAATGTAACTTTGATTTCAATTTTATATATTTATCAAAAGAAGACAAGCAAAATAATTCCCTCATACGTATTTTCTTTCCTTTGCAATTAAACAGAGATTCCAATCACAATTTGATATTTCCAACTTCTTCACAACAATGCAAAAGAGAGATGAACTCACAATTCTTTATTAATCCAAAAAGGAATACATCTTTACATGTTTCCATGTTTTGGGTGCAAATAACACATTTCTAATTCTTTCTTTCAAAAAACCAGAACAAAATATACATGTCTTTCACAATTCAAATATCTAACTTCATAATCAAATTACATACATCTTTCTTCACAAAAATACTTATTACAATTTCATCCACAACAAGTGGGAAAGGATTACAAATAAATATGTTTTCACAAGGTACTGTCAAACTACATTTTTTTCCCTTTGCTCTAGGACAACAACATGCACATTTTCTCTTTCTCCAAGTTGATCACAACAAAAGAGGGGAAAAGGCAACGCTCTCCACCCAACCAAGACATCCAATGAAAGGAGAAGCCTTCCTTCATCATTGGCCCATGATCCCCAACCAAAATACAATAATAGATGCAATTCAACCCATGGCAACAACTGGAGTCCACAACACACAACATTCTTTCACATACACATTTCAATATAAAAAATAGTTCAACACAAAACAATAGTTCACAACTGCAATTGAAAATATTCCAATCAAAACTCAGGCTTGATCAAGCAAGCCAGAGGAGCAAGGTCTATGGGGGAAGCTACTTATGCCTCCCAATTGAGAATTGGGCATCCACCAGTAAAAAACCACCAAAATAATTCATCACACCCATATCCTTATCCCCCCCCCCCCCCCCCCCCCCAAAAACAACTCTCCTTATGCCCCCCCACAAATTTCCTTATGCCCACCCACAAAGTAAGAAATGCAAGCTATTTATTTTCCATGGTGGATCCCAAACCCAAACTCCCTCCACAAAACTTTGATGCCAATGGCATTCCTTATGCCTCCCCACATGGATTCCCCATAGCCTTCTCCTACACCTCCCCTAAGGCAGTCTACCCAATTAGCCAACAATTAAAATAAAACATTCTTCATACACACAACTCAACAAGAAAATAACAACAATAAGGAAGGAATAAACACCTACCTTTCCATGGTAGCTTTTGTTTCCAACAACAAGCTCTCAAATGCAAAAAAACACAGTTCAAAACAACAATGCCAAGTATGAAGATATCTTCAAATTCCTCCACAATCCACAAGAGCTCCAAAACAGCAAAATGTGCCCCCAAGGAAGAATGCAAAAAGGTTCAACAACCCCAAAACAAGAAAGGAGTTTGAATTATATAGAAGAGAGAAGAAGAGAGGATGATGTGGATCCATGTAGGATGCCACATCACACATCGTCCAATTCAAACACAAAAGACAAATTCCATTCTCCCAAACACAATAAAGAGGTGGGTGAAAATATGACAAGTTACTTGCACACTCCAAAAAGCCCACACCTCAAGGGACAGACAAAATAAATAAAATGTAAGAAAGTGCAACCCAAAACAAGCAATATGATTAATAAAATTCATTATAAAAGTCACAAACCACTTCTCCAACCATAAGTATGATTGGTAAATTAAATTTAGAGGCATGAGACAAGTTTTACTTATCCCACAAGCCTCCAAAAACAACCCGCAAGGACAAATTCGAATTTGTCATGGAGGTGGAGTATTTCATACTCCAAAATCTGACTTACACATAGCTCTTACACAACTTACACATCCCTTACATAATTTAATACAAAAAACCAACAACTCTCCATAATTACTTTCCCATATCCCAATTTAATTTATTTAAGTTTTAATCCATATGTTTCCTCACATTAATTCTATCACAATTTTAATTAATTAAAAGAAAGGAACACATCACAAATAAAATACATACAACAATGATAATAAAAATTAACCACATTAATAAAATACATAATACCCATGGTCACATGTAAAGGTAATCCCCTCATGGGAATCCCTAACAAAATACAACACACAACACAAAACAAGTTGCCATGGTGACCTTGTCGAATTCACCTAGAATTCCATTGTGGTTGGTCTCCGATTCCCTTGATGTTTTTGTTGTGATATTTTTAACCTGAAAAATACAAATACCTCCTTCGCCCTCGTGGCCATATCAGAACATCCAACATGATATAAATGAAATCACAAAATCAACTATATAAATGAATCACAACAACATCGAAGTAACAACTACATCAATTGCTTTTTTAATCAACAACTATATCATCATCAAATAATATCCATTTTCTAGATCTACTCATAATATCTAAAATCGCATGTCTGAACAACATCCATAAAACATCTCATGTCAAATAATATATCATCATCCACATATAAGGTGTCTCTAATAATCATCAGGTAACATAATCAAATCAAGATCAACAATAATCCATGATCAAATGTCTAACAGCATACTAAATCAAAACATAATAATGTCTATAATGTAATCACAGTATCAAAATAGGTATCCAAAAGGTGTCAAAGGGAAGTGGGCACTACAAAACCCCTAAACCCTAAACCTAAAACCCAAAACCCAAAACCCCTAACCCCTAACCCCTAATCCCCAAACCCCGACCCCAACCCCCAACCCCAAACCCCTAACCCCTAACCCTAAACCTTAAACCCTAAAAGCCTAAAACCTAAACCTAAAAACCCCTAATACCCCAAACCCCCAAACCCCTAACCCTAAACCCCCAAAACCCAAAACCCTAAAACCCGAACCCTGGCCCCAAACCTAAAAACACCAAACCCCTAACCTATAAATTTTAAATTTTAAAACTATACATTTAAATTTTAAAACTAAAAATTATAAATTTAAAACTAAAAATTATAAATTTTAAAACTATAAATTATAAATTATAAAACTATAAACTATAAATTATTAAACTATAAATTATAAATTTTGAAACTATAAATTTTAAAACTATAAACTATAATTTTGTAAGTTTTAAACTAATAAATTTTAAAAGTAAACGATAAAATATAAATTGTAAAAGGATAAAAAGATAATGTTAAAACTAGAAAGTAGAAATGGGAAGGGGAAATTTTCAACTATGAAATGTAGAAGTTTAACACTGAACGTTATAAATTTAAATTGTTACAAACGATAAATTCGAAAAGTTTAATTTTTAATCACGAACCCGAACCCTGAAAACCCTAAACCTGAAACCAGTAAACCGTGAAACCCCAAACCCCAACCCAAAACCCCAAACCCCGACCACAATCCCCAAACTCCCAACCCCAAGCCCAAAACCCTAAAACACAAATCCCTAAAACCATAAACCCCTAAACCCAAAACCCAAAAACCCTAAAACCTAAACCATAAACCCTAAACCCCAAACCCCAACCCCAAACCCTGAAACCCTAACACCCTTAACCCTAAACCCCTAAACCCAAAACCCTAAACCCAAACCACAAACCACAAACCACAAACCCTAAACCCTAATACCCAAAACCCAAAACCTAAAACCCCAAAACCCTAAACCTCAAACCTTAAATCCTAAACCCCAAACCCCTAAACCCTAACCCCCTAACCCTAAACCCATGAAATATCCCTTGTGGGATACCACTTAAAATGCACAAATTATATGAAGATTGCAGCAAAGTAAAACTTTTGATTTCTACAGAAAATGACCAGTTAGGACAACGAATGGTATTTAATTGATATCTCACGAAATATTTGCCCAAAGTGCATGAAATTTTGAGGGAAGCTTGCAATAATAATAATAAACACTAGAAAAACATTTTTGGAATTTTTGGAATAATATATTGCTACCATAAATTTACAACATGCCCTAGACAACTGGAACTCTTCTAAAATTCGTAACTCTCCAAATACATGAGGATAAATTATGAGACTTTGGAGATAACATTGAAAAATATAGGAAATGATAACTCAACCTTCATATCTGAAAGTGGCTAACTAGAAAACCCTTCAAATAAAGGTTGCAAGTCACCTTTCTTGGAAAGGGGTTGGAAACGGATGGAGGCGCCTTTAAAGTGATGATAAGACCTACCCAAATGGATACCATAAATCTGATCTGGGACCCTTCTGATTATCTTCCCCAAATGCTCCCAAAAATCCTCAAACCCTTCCTCTAAACCCACTGATAATATCTCTGTAACACTGCCCTAAAAGGGGCTCCAAAATGAAAAACTAGGGTAGATCTCTCACTACCGAAGAATGCCCTGCTAGCTAGGGACGGTTATCTCACCGCCGAAGCTAGGGTCCCTATGGGATTTCACTCCATAAGTTGTAGATGTGCAAACAACAGTTACACGTGAAGGAGGATAAAATGTATGAAAAAAAAAGTACCTTTCCTTTCTCTCTTGGCTCCTTATATACTTCTCCTTGGCAAACGAGCCCCAATAACCCTAGGTGCATTTCATTCCATGGAGGGGCCAATAAATTAAAAGTAACTATAGTTACTTTTTCCTTTTTGAGTCGTCGTGGTCCAAAAGTGACCCCCAAATGCAAAACTTGGATATTAGAACCACGGAGCCCCTTCCCAAAAGCACCCAGCATCCACAACCCCTTGGGTATCACCACGGTTTGGTCTCGACTTGGCCTTTGGGCCTTTTGGTGTAGGAAAGGGGACATTACAGAAAGGGGACATTATAGTTCTCCCTTCCCAAATTTTGCTTGTCCTCAAGAAAATGCAAATTAGGATGCTACAAGATCTACTCTCCCTCCCAAGTAACATCCTCAAGTGGCAGTCCCTTTCATCGCACCAAATACTTGGTGATTACTATGCTCCTGAGCCCCCTTTTTCTCTCTTCAATAATGGATTTTGGTTCCAGCACCAACTTCCCTTCCTCATCTAGTGGTGGTAACTCTGTAGATGGTACAATATGCGGTCTGAGTGCCTTCTTAAGGCATTAAACATGGAAGATATTATGTATCTTACTGTGCTCCGGTAGCTCTATCTCATATGCAACTGCCCCAACTTGACGAACTACTTGGTACGGACCATAAAATCGAGGTTTCAATTTCTCTGCACCCTTCTGCTTCAGTGAGGACTACCTATATGGCTGTAAATGTAGGAATACTAGATCCCCAACCTCAAAAGACCTCTTTGTCCTGTGCCAATCTGCATATACCTTTTGTTGATTCTGTGCCTTCTGAAAATTCTCTCTGAGAGCCTTCAGAATATCCTAGTTCTCCTGTAGCCAATCTTGAGCTTTGGGAGCTCGGCTATCTGGTAATACCAAATCTACAAATGTCTTGGTGTCGTACCCATATAAGGATCGGAAAGGGGTCATACCTATGCTCATCTAGTAGATTGTATTGTAGCAATACTCACCCATGTGTAACCATTTAATCCATGCCCACTGGTGTCCAGTCACTTAACTCCGCAAGTAGCCTTCTATCCACTTATTGACTATCTTCATTTGCCCATCTGTCTGTGGGTGGTAGCTAGTGCTAGCAGTCAACTTCGTACCCACTAGTCTAAAGATCTCCTACCAAAAGGTGCTCATGAAGATCTTGCCCCTGTCACTGACAATATTTTTAAGCAACCCATGTAGCCTAAAAATACTGGTATAGAAGATTCGGGCCACATCCACTGCCTTGTGCCCCTTGGGTAGGGAAAATAAATGAGCATACTTAGTTAACCGATCAACTACAACATAAATGCAACTATGCCCATGCACCAAGGGAAGCCCTGTGATAAAGTCCATAGATATGCTTTCCCATTTTTGTTCGGGAATGAGGAGAGCCTGAAGTAGTCCTGCTGGGAAAGAACGCTCAGATTTGGTTTGCTGGCAAACCATACACTCTCTAACATGATTAAGGACATTGTCCTTCATCCCCTTCCATGAAAATTTCTCCCTAATGAACTTGTATGTTTTGAAATACCCAGGATGTCCAGCTAATGGTGTATCATGTACTGCTTGAAGGATCTTCTCCTTCATTTTGGATCCTGGTACAAGGAAAATCCTATCCTTGTAGAAAATGAGATCATCCACTACTTTGTATCAGTCGTCTTGTATAATACCATCCAGAATCTCGCATGCAAACTGATTTTTGGAATACTCATATAAGTGAGCATATAAGTGAGGTAAGGCCTCTTAGATAAAGCGTCAGCAATAATATTGTTCTTACCTCTAGTGTACTCTATGTCAAATTCATATGGTTGCACCTCGTTTACCCATCTTTGTCGGTGATCATTGAGCTCTTTCTGTCCCAAGAAGAACCTCAAACTCTTGTGATCCGTGTGAACCACAAATTTTCTGCCACAAGGTACTGTATGAATTTGGCCAAAGCATGCATAATGGCCAACATCTCCTTGTCGTAAATTAAATACCCTCTCTCCACGGGTTTCAATTTCCAACTCTCATAGGTGATGGGATGCCTATCCTGCATGAGAACTACCCCAACACCCTCTCCTGATGCATCACACTCTAGAATGAATGGGAGGGATAAATCTGGTAATGCGAGGATGGAACACGAACTCATCACCTCCTTGAGGTGATCAAAAACCCGTTGTGTTGCGTCTGACCAAGCAAAATCCCCCTTCTTGGTCAAATCGGTCAATAGAGCAGTCAACCGAGAGAAATTCTTCACGAACCTCCAGTAGTATGTGCACAACCCCACAAATCCTATCAATTGTGTCAATGTCCTTGGTGATATCCAATCCACGATTGCCCGTATCTTCTCTCTATCCACCTTCACTGTACCCCCACCAATTACATATCCCAAGTATAGAAGTTTGGTTATGTCAAGCTCACACTTAGAGGCTTTTTCATATAATAAATTGGCTTCTAATATCCCCAATATCTTGCCCAGGTGCCTGATATGGTCCTCTCAAGTCCTGTTGTAGACTAAAATGTCATCAAAGAAAACCAATACAAACTTTCGCAAGTGGCGGTTGAACACATGATTCATGCAAGACTGGAATGTAGCTAGAGCATTAGACAATCTTAAAGGCATCACCAAGAACTCAAAGTGACCGTAATGGCATTTGAAAGTTGTCTCATGCACATCCTACTCCCTAACTTTGATCGGATGATATCTAAAATGTAAATCTATTTTCGAAAAATAGATTGCACCATGTAGCTTGTCCAACAACTCATCAATGTGTGGTATGGGATACTTGTTCTTTATTGTCTTCTTATTCAAGGCACGGTAGTCCATACACATCCACAGGGTCCCATCCTTCTTCTTCACCAATACCACCGAAGAAGCAAAAGGGCTGGAACTTGATCTAATATGCCCCATATCAATGAGCTCCTGTATAGTCTTCTCGATCTCATCCTTAAACAGTTTGGGGTGACAATAAGGAGAAGTAACTACCAGTCTAGCATCCTCGAGCTCAATCACATGCTTAAATCCCCTATCTGGAGCTATGCCTAGAGGTATGTCACCAAACACTACACTATGTCTATCCAATAAGCCCTATATATCCACATGGTACTCCTGTTGTCCATCCTTTGATTTCTTGGTCGAAACCAAACAATGTATTTCCTAATCCACCCCATCATGCCTATAGATCCTCTTGGCCGTAACAACTCAGGGTGCCCCTGAAGATAAGCCCCTCAAGATCACATTCCTCCCTTCAGACTTAAACTTTAGCTCCATTGTCTGGAAGTTTGTCCCAAACTCACCAAGGGTATTGAGCCACTGTACCCCAAGCACTATGTTGGTCTCTCCAATTCCGACAATAATATAGAAATCATTTGTAACTGTATAGTTACCCATCATGATGCTCAATTGGGGAACCCATCGTGTGCATCTCATAGAATCTCCATTGGCTATAACCACGTTGAAGCCCTCAAATTCCTCTATCTGTAACCCTCGCCTCTCAACCAATGAGGCATCAATAAATTTGTGGGTTGCCCCACTACGAATGAGTACCACCACTCGTTGTCCCTACAAAACTCCCCTAACTCTAAATGCCTTGTACCTCGGGGTACTTGACAAGGTGGTGATAGTCTCCTGGGGAAAAGTCTCATGATCTTGCTCAACACTCGCACTATCTAATGCCTCATCCTCATCATCCTCTAATCCATGTGTGTCCAACTCCTCATCACTATCACTCTCCTCTAAGACCTCTATGAATTGGGCCCTCCCTCTACCCTTGCAATCGTATCCTGGAACCCAAGGGGTGCGACAATCGAAACATAGTTTATTTCACCTCAATTCCTCCCTATCCTCACTAGATCTAAATGGTCTCTAGGCTGTATCTTTCCTAGGTGGAGGTACCTTCGGCTGTGAACCCTTAGTTCTAGAAGGGAAACCCTTAGGCTACATTAGAGGTGGAAACCTCGACTTAGGATTGGATAACTCCAAGTCACGAGCTCTCCTACTAGCCTCATGTAATGAAGAAGGCTCAAATGCCCTAAAAAATCTAGTGAGAGCATCTGTCAAGCCTGCTGTGAATAGGGAAATCAACCTCATCTTTGTAACATCAGGTACCATGACCGATAGTCTCTAAAAAAATGTGATATACTGATCCATGGAACCAGTCTTCCGCAAATGAGTCAACTCTCTAAAATACTTATTGGGGTCCCTCTTATCAAATCTGCTCACTAGCCTCTTTGTGAACTCTGCATAAGTCGTGATGTATATGTGTCCCTATGTAATCAACCCATGATGGCACCAATCATGAGCGTCTCCCTCTAGATGTAAGATTGTAAACTTAATTGCATATTCCTCACGCATAGGATTCAAGTCGAAGTATGTCTTCAACTTCTGCACCCAGGACTGTGTAATACACTTCTTAGAAACGTCAAAATGTGGAACAGAAATCTGTCCCAACCTCCTTTGCATCTTTGGTACTTGTACCTAGTAATCTCTCCTAGGCCTGCTGCCAATCTTCATTTTGCAATATTCCAGAATGGCATGTTGTCATGAAATCCATCACTTAAGTTGTGGTACCTTTCCCAACAAGACTCCTCATCTACAATATCCCCTAGTTACCGTACCTGTGAAACTTCCAGATCCTTCAAGAAAGAAGATTTGTGAAACCCCAGAGGCATGTTAGAAGAATGGGGGGACCGATGTTCTGAATGTCCACCCTCACCTCTTTGACTATGTTGTCCCCTATGGCTATTTTCTCCTCTTTCTGCATGAGTATCAAACCTGTCCTGCACTAATCTCTTAGTGAGTTGGCTCAAATAGAGATTGGTAGTCTCCTACTGCTTTACCATGTTGTTAAACAATTGTCTCATCAGATCTAACCATATATCCTCACTATCTCTATCCCCCATCTTTCAATCCCAACATACTGGAGAAACAATTGCTCTGATACCACTAAAATATCCATTGTGGGATACCACTTAAAAATGCACAAATTATATGAATATTGCAACAAAATAAAAAAAAAATTCTATAGAAAATGACCAGCTAGGACAACGAATGGTATTTAATTGATATCTCATAAAATATTTTCCTAAAGTGCATTAAAGTTTGAGGGAAGCTTGCAATAATAATAATAAACACTAGAAAAATATTTTTAATATTTTTAGAATTTTTGGAATAATATATTGCTGCCATAAATTTACAACGTGCCCTAGACAACTAGAACTCTTCGAAAATTCGTAACTCTCCAAATACATGAGCATAAATTATGAGACTTTGGAGATAACATTGACAAATACATGAAATGATAACTCAACCTTCAAATCCGAAAGTGGCTAACTGGAAAACCCTCCAAATAAAGGTTGCAAGTCACCTCGCTTGGAAAGGTGTTGGAAACTAATGGAAGTTCCTTCAAAGAGATGTTAAGCCCTGCCCAAATGGCTGTTGTAAATCTGATATGGGACCCTTCTGATTATCTTCCCTAAATGCCCCTAAAATTCTCAAACCCTTCCTCTAAACCTGCTGATAATATCTCTATAACACTACCCTGAAAGCGGCTCCAAAATGACATACTAGGGTAGATCTCTCACTACCGAAGAATGCCTACCTAGCTAGGGATGGATCTCTCACCACCAAAGCTAGGGTCCCTATGGGATTTCACTCCACAAGTTGTAGATGTGCAAACAATAGTTGCATGTGAAGGAGGATAAAATTTATGTGACAAAAAGTTCCTTTCCTTTCTCTTATGCATCCTTATATACTTCTCCTTGGCAAACAAGCCCCAATAACCCTAGGCACGTTTCATTCCATGGAGGGGCCAATAAAATAAAAGTAACTATAGTTACTTTTTCCTTTTTGAGTCGCCATGGTCCAAAAGTGACCCCCAAACACAAAACTTGGATATTAGAACCACGGGGCCCCTTCCCAAAAGCTCCCAACATCCACAACCCCTTGGGTATGACCACAGTTTGGACTCGACTTGGCCCTTAGGCCTTTTGGCATAGGAAAGGGGACATTATAACCCAAAACCCCAAAATCCCAAACCCATAACCCCAAAACCCTAAACCCCTAACCCTAAAAACCCAAACCCCAAAACCCTAAACCCTAAACCCCAAACCCCAAACCCCAAACCCTAAACCCCAATCCCCAAACCCAAACCTCCAACCCCAACCTTACCCCAACCCAAACCCAACCCCTAACCCCTAAACCCCAAACCATGGTTCAAGGAGCACCCTACCGTAGGGATAAACTGAGTACTATCCCGAGCCTAAAATACCCTAAAGTTATTTCCAAGTGTCATGCATCGATCAATTTAAAACTCTCGTAGTTATCTTCTGTTTATGAGCCAGTAATCTAGAAAATCCTACATCTACCACCATCAAGTTCTAAAGCCAACACCTTTGCAAATCAGCTTATTAGAACTCAACCAGGACAATGTGTATCCATAGAATTTACTAAAGAAGACAAAAGCTAAGTCCCTTGCCAGTTCAGAAATAAGATAGGCTTCCTCTCAGACCCCCAACCAAAATGATGGTCAAGAATAACATCGGGTGCTGAAAAAAGTAGACTTCACCCACCTTATCTCCAAAGAAGCCCAAAAAGATCCTGAACTAGTTGTGTACTACAACCCCATATTTACAAGTAAAACATATTGCCAGAATCCTTCTACCCAACAACTAAATTGGAAATCCACGTGGATGAACTAACAACATGTGATAACCAACATATGTAAAAAGGTCAACCATCTTGAGTCACAAGCCAAAGAAACCCAAAACTAGTTGCAAACCTTACATGGATCCATAACCTGCATGGTTAGTCATACTGCTGAAAAACTCCATGAAATACACCAATCTGCCAATACTATTTACCAAAATGTTTTTGCACTATACCCCCAAACCAATATGGCCACTGCAACTCAGGAAGAAAGACTTATAGACCTTCGATGAAGGGTCAAAGCATTAGCAGAAGAAAGGAGGCCAACAAGAAAGAAAAACATCCAAGTTACTGTAGATTGCCCCCATAAAGCCCCTGGCATTCTAAAAATGCATAAGTGTGAAGCAAAAGAGAAACCAACTCCCAAGCTGGTCCCACTTGATACAAGCTCCTTGAATGTCCCCATCAAATTCTCTGGGCCACAATAAGACAACACCTTTGAAGGACACAAAATAGCAACACAATATCATGTTGAAGATCCCAAACCAGAGATTGAAGACCCAGTTGAGGCAATGAGAAATGATCCTAGGGTACCTCTACCAGCACATGTTAACCCTAACTTCTCTCCTTATAAGATTGTCTTCAACATAGACAAAATGGATGGAGCCACAAGGAGAAGAAAATTAGAAGAATGGACAAACCAGGTTAAGAACATCATGGACCATGAGGGTTGGGACCCTGCAACGAAAATAAACTTTGCAACATAGAACTTTCAAGGAATTGTCCATGATTGGTGGTCTCAGTTGCTAGCCACAAGACCCAATGGCTATAATGGTAGAATTTTCAAAGATGATTGCTACACTCTTGAAATTATGGCCCAGGCAATACAATTTGAGTTTTGCCTAAATGAAGCAAAGGACTCAAAAATGAAGCTCAGAACCTTCATGAAACTGAAGTTGTGTGATTGAAGAAAGTTTAATGACTATGTCACAGTAGTAGAACAACAACTATATGACATAGGAATGTAAGAATATGCATTAGTTAAGCAACATTTTCTGACAAGTCTCTTGAGGCCTATAGGAGAAAAGATTTTAAACATGTACGACATCCAAAACAAGACTACAAATGATGTCAAATGGAAATAGATTGTGTCTGATTGTAGGTTGGCAATCATGGACCTATGCATCACTACCAAGACCTATCATGACCTCTCTAAAGGTAAATTCAAGATAACCCACTGGTATCAGAGTTTATTCTACCCAGAATCAAGATCCACTAGATTCATCAAAAGATGTCCACAACATTGTGGAATTATACAAGATGAGAGACCATAATAAAGCTGAGAAAAAGGAATTGTTAAACACTGCACAATTATATAAAAAACACTAAATATAAATATATTCAATTTAGAAATCATTCGGGATGTCTTTACATAGATGGAGTTTACATTATATAGGAGGATGTTATCCTTAATACAAGGAGTCAACATCAATCCTCAATAACCCACATATCTCTCTCTAATCCCTACAATCTCTCAAACTTATCCCTAAGATATCTCTAGTTAATCTCTAGGATATCTCTCACACTAAAATAGTTACGTGAGTTTTTCTCACAACTCACTAATAATAAAAATGTTACAACTATATTATTAATATGAGTTCTATAAACCCAATATTAATAATATTACATTTTATTTAAGAATTTTACACAATATTTTGGTTACATTCACTCCCCTATTGTTAACATTATTAATTCCCAATATACACTCCCCTAATGTTGACATGGTATAACATAACTCTTTTTTCTGCAACATGTTGCACTGGCTTGCCTCATAATCTTGATAAAAGAAAGGTGTGTAAACTTCCAATTGGCTGACTGTCTTGCTGCACATGACAACAACTATGTGAAGGAATGCATCATGCATTTACTCCATTAAAAGAATGCACTCAACATTTTACTGGCAAGTCATCTTCATAAAGAAGGAAGGAAGTCAGAGGACCACTACATTAGTAAGATTTTATTTACCTTTTTACATCTATGGGTTTTTGGATCTACCACCAACCCTTTCCAAATCAATGAGTGTTACAATAGATTTATAGACATAATCTATAATGTTTTCTTCTAGGAGGTTACATATATGAATTTCTCACACATTATAATTGAACAGGAATGTGACATTTGTTCTTATTACAAAAAATAAACACACAACTACTACCACAGCTTCATGTGGCCCTATTATTGGTGGCTGACAAGAGGTTGTTAATTGACCTCCGGCCTCTGTTGCCTTCGTCCTCCATTAATCATGTTTCTTACTCATTAAATTATACGTTGAAGCTCAAATTTGTACCACCTTTTATCGATGAATCTTCCTCACAAATATTTTCTTTGGTTCTAAAATTCCAAAGTGGGGGTCTAGGGGAGGCAGCCCCTAACGGGGTCAAGGGGCAGTGCCCCTTGCAAGGTCCCGGGGCAGTGCCCTGGGCAATTGCATATGTGAGGCAAATTTTTTTATTTTTATAACTTTTTACAATGACACGACTTTAACACTTGACAAGAAAATAATCACCTATTTGACATAGAATACCTATTATTCACCTGAACATAATTGATAATATTGATGAATCTCTAAAAATGAATTTGATGACAATTTACAAATTTTAAAACAAATTTTTTTAACATACTACAATAACAATGATATTTTATTAGACTAATTACTTAACTATTTGGATTGACAATAAAATAAATTACTAAATAAACTACAAGAATTTATATGAAACAATTAACCATCGTAATCGACAACCATAAAAAAACTTGAAATTTGGCTAAAACCAAATTAAACTTATATACTCGACTCTAAATTTACTTAAAACTTGACTAAACACAAATATTTACTAATACATACTTAGTACCTAAAACTGAATATTATGCTATACATTGCACGTGGATGGAGGCATGTGTCAAATCTTGTATCTGCCATGACCTGCACTTCTGCTCAATCTACATGTAACATTTAGAATGCAAGAACACAATTCCTAATCCAACTTGGCTTCTGAAGACTTTGAGGAAGTTTCCAACTTAAATTTCAAAATGGCTTGATCCAAAACTAACAACGAGCTTAGGGAAGGTTCAATGCAACTGAATTGGTAGAATCATTCACCATCCAAGACGAGAATCCACAAGATAATGCATTGGAAAAAAAATTATTATGAAATTAATGAACACGCAGTGAAGAATATATGGTTCACAAGGGAGACTGAATCAAATGATGAAGGATTGCAGTCTAATACACTGTCAAGTATTAGGAGATCAGATTTGGGTCAGATCTAATGAGGCATGCTCAATGTACACTCTGATGGTGAGTCGAAAAACAATAGAAATGATGCAATTTCAAGCCCTCATTTGAATTCCAATTCAAATATATGACCTAGGTCAAAAACATTTCCCACCTCACCAATATGGCAGAACCACGAAACTTCAGCTATAAGGGAATTGAAAAATTCAAAACAAGAATTTTTTGTTCACCACAAAAACTAAACTATGCAAATAAATGGCTTTAAAATGCCTTTTACAAAAGGAAAAGCATTGCTTCATTATGATTTGTAACACAAAATTAATTATTTCTTCATTAGCCAGGTCAGCTAAGAACCACAGTGGCTCTGCCCCATACAACACATCACAACTCCATTATTGAACTTGATCACCTACTCTGATACCACTGTTAAACACTTCACAATTATATAAAAAACACTGAATATAAATATATTCAATTTATAAATCATTCAGGATGTCTTTACATACATGGAGTTTACATTATATAGGAGGATTTTCTCCTTTATACAAGGAGTCAACATCAATCCTCAAGAACCCACATCTCTCTCTCCAATCCCTACAATCTCTCAAAATTATCCCTAAGATATCTCTAGCTAACCTCTAGGATATATCTCACACTAAAATAGTTACGTGAGTTTTTTCACAACACTAATAATAAAAATATTACAACTATAATATTAATATGAGTTCTATAAACTCGTTATTAATAATATTACATTTTATTTAATAATGTTACACAATATTTTGGTAACAGGAACTGATCCAGAAGTCCAAAATTTCATTTCATGTTGTTCAATAAGATGCACACCCTGGTGTGCAAATAATTAAGAGAGATTGTTGCAATCTTAACTCACAACAGTTTTGGCAAAAGAACATGAGGACATACGACATCAAGATAGAACCAGGGAAATATTCTTATGAAAATCCAAGGTCGGTTCTAGAAAAATATTTGCTTGACATGATTCAAGAAATAACAAGCTTATTGGAGATGAACCTGATAGAGCCTGCCAAATCTCCCTATTCATGCTCGACATTCATGGTTAATAAGCATTATGAACAGAAAAGGGGAAGGAAGTGTATGGTCATTGACTATACAACACTTAACAAGATAACAGTCCCTTTCCATTACCTAATTCCACATAAAGACAAACTCCTAGAACAGATAGCACACAACCACGTCTACTCAAAATTTGACTGCAAAAGTGGTTTCTACCAGCTCAGGACCAACCTTGATCATGTTGAAAAGACAACCTTCTCAACACCCCAAGGTCACTGCCAATGGTTAGTCATGCCTTTTGGCCTCAAGAATACCCCCAGCTATTTCCAAGAATGGATGGATTTAGTTTTCAGGCCTTTTTATGAGTTCATCATTGTCTACATTGATGAAATCTTGGTATTTGGCAAACCAACAGAAGAACATGTTGAGAACTTACAAGTGTTCCATGATTTAGTCAAAGAAAATGGAATAGTTATGTCAGAATAAAAAATGGAGACCTTCAAGACAGAAATTAACTTTCTTGGGATGCAAATTTAGTTGGGGACAATAAAACCCCAACCGCATGTGTTACCTTTTGTCAACTCTTATCCTGACCAAATTACTGACAAGAGGTAGCTGTAAAAATTCCTAGGCAATTTGAATTACATAGCCCCATTTCTCCAACATCTGGGAAGATACAGACATCTCCTAACAAACAGGCTGAATAAAAAATCACCAGAATGGACTCATAAGCACACTGTGGCAATCCAAGAGATAAATAAGATGTGCCAACAGTTGTCAGAACTTACCATTCCCAAGATATGATAATTGGTGGTCCATACAGATGCCTTGGACTCTTACTGGGGCGGGGTATTATTGGAAGTCCAACCTAATAGCTTAGAATCCATAGTTCATTATGCCAATGGCGCATTCACAGATTCAGAAGAGAACTACCACAACACTGAAAAAGAAATTCTGACAGTCCTGAAAGAACTCAAAACATTGAAAGCCTACCTATATCCAGTAAAGTTTGTAGTTCACAGTGACTACAAAAATCTTACAGGTTTCCTCAAAAACAAAGTTGACCACTTCGCAGCAAGAGGAAGGTCATATAGATGAGAACAAAAATTGTTAGAATTCCAGTTTGATGTTGAATATGTAAAAGGAAAAGAAAATACTCTAGCAGATGCACTAATAAGAGAATATGTTATCTTAAAAATACTATCTATCATATCGCAGGTTGCAGGAAATACAAGTTCTTCATAGACACCTGTAACGTGGCATGAACTTCCAGGAGGGCCTCTATCAATGGTTCTTGTAAATGTCCTGAAAAGTTACTATGATAAATTATGTGGACCAGTATTTGGGAATAACTCATATGAGTATGTGAATGCCGAATATAACTACCAAGATGGAGAAAATACATATGGCTACCCTCCTTGTTTCCAACTTGAACAATACTACAAAGAACTATGCATCACACGGCCAAAGATGACATATTTAGAGTACTGCCATATTCGTTGGCTACTTTGAACACATCGTGTAACATACATTGGATTTTACATGCCAACTTTTCGATCCCCATCACCATGGTATATGATATTCTTCCACCATCTCAGTGGACTAGCATACAAAACATCAAACCCAATAAAAAGGTATTATAGGGAAATCTATAAAAAGACAATGTGTTTGCACAACATAGTTGTTGCAATCATCTGAAATTAGCCAGATTTCCAAGATATACATCTCAGAACCAATGTTATCTACTCAACACAGGACTGCGACATGATCTTGTTTACAGATATGCTTGACCACACTAGATGGGACCCAAAGGACCGAAAACACCTCCAAGATGGACAATTGAAGAAACCAAGCCACATGGCAAATCCTTGGTACTATAGTGGATTGCATCCCTCATATCCAGACACAATAATTGGGCAGTTCGCCCAAAGTAGGTTTGTTGCAGATCCCCATAGTTATGTTGAGAATGACTCACCGTATGGTAGAAATCTGGCATAGCTGCACTACGAACTTTGGTACATAGTCCAGATGAGAGAGCATTACCTGTTTTGGCATAACTTCACCTACAATGGCATCATCAATGATCCAAAAGAGATTGACAGTGATTACGAGTCTAGAAGCATATTTTGGTCTTGATCATGACTGGAACTTACCCAGTCCATAATCAATGACACCACTAATAAGTCAGCAGCTCGTCATTGCATTCATTGCAAGGCAGGTCACAAATTGAATAGACCCATGGGCCATGTAAGGGTAAGGAAAATTGTTGAGACTTGATCTCAACAGCGTGATCGGAGGACAACGGGCCCTAATGAGTGCATGACTCATAATGTTGTAAACATCTTTATACTTCGTATGATGAAGACATCCCTGGCCCACAAAGCTAGGAAGGAACAATCTTTTCTTACTTTGAGTGTGTGTGTATAATTACTTATTTGTACTCTAGATATGACGTGCAAACACCCCTAGCCCACAAAGCCAATAAGGACCCGTCACATCTTACTTGGAGTCTGTATGAGTGATTTCATTTTATGTCTTATAATAAAACAAGTGATGTAGACACCCTTGGATAAAAACCAAGAAGGACCCATCACACTGTACTTACAGAATATCATGACGCAGACATGGTTGGCTAAAAGCCAGAAAGGACCCGTCAGAATTTTGTTTTATGTCGTGTCAAAGTCTACTTTATGTCAAAATCCGCTCATAGATTTGTGACTGGTCTGTACAAGTCATTGTTGACCTTCTGCTCCTAGGAACCACTTCCGCTTCCTATATAAGGAGTTTTCACCCTCCATTTTGGGGGGAGGAACTTTGGAGTTCAAGAAGCCTTAGTAGGTGTGTAAGAATATTGGTCTCGTGATAATATTGTAAGAGCTTTGTTTGAAGTTAATAGAAGCCTAGTGAAAGGCCCTTCTCCGAGTTTTACTCCATGTTTGTTTGCCTTATGCCTATAGACTACTCCTAGCACCAGTTAACCACATAGGCTCTCTACTTGTGGGTTCATCCCGATCCTGTAGACCAGAAACGGTAACTACCCTTGATGAGTTTATTTTGCCCTTAATCCTAAGTCCCAAGACTTTCCTATCTATGTTGTCTTTGCATATGCGACCTTGTAAAACAGATACATAAGCGTGTACAAACGCATAACCCACTGGTATTAGAGAGAAGCACGTAAAAATGCATAAGGGCGAAGTAAAAGAGAAACCAACTCCCAAGTTGGTCCCACTTTATACAAGCTCCTTGAATTTCCCCATCAGATTCTCTGAGACGAAACAAGACAACACCTTTGAAGGAAATAGAATAACAACATAGTATCATGTTGAAGATCCTAAACCAGAGGTTGAAGACCCGGTTAAGGAAATGAGAGATGATCCTAGGGTACCTCTACCAGCACATGCCAACCCTAACTTCTCTCCGTACAAGATTGTCTTCAACATAGACAAAATGGATGGAGCCACAAGGAGAAGAAAATTATAAGAATGGACAAATCAACTTAGGATCATCATTGACCACAAAGGTTGGGACCCAATAGTGACAATAACCTTTGTAACACGCAAATTTCAAGGAATTTTCCATGATTAGTGGTCCCAGTTGCAATACAATTTGATTTTTGCTCGAATGAAGTAAAGGACTCAAAAATGAAGCACAAAGCCTTCATGAAACTGAAGTTGTGTGATCGAAGCAAGTTCAACGACTATGTCATAATAGCAGAACAATAACTACATGCCATAGGAATTCAAGAATATGCATTAGCTAAGCAACATTTTCTAACAAGTCTCCCAAGGCCTATAGGAGAAAAGATTTTAAACATGTACGACATCCAAAACAAGACTACAAATGATGTCAAATGGCAACAGATTGTGTCCAATTGTAGTTTGAAAATCACGGACCTTTACATCACTACCAAGACCTATCATGACCTCTCCAAAGGTAAATTCAAAAAAAGTGACTATAAGTGTTTCCCTTTGTGTGCTGATTTTGGTTGCTCTACCTAAAAACAACACAAAAAGTCTCAACCAGGGAAAAATTGAGGAATTTTCCTCAAAAGGTATCGACACTCTTTTTCGAGGGTCAGGAAAACACTACTTCAGGAAACTATTCAAGAAAAGAAAGATTGATAAAGATAAATGCTTCTTATGCAAGAACCCTAGAGACTTTGCAAACAAATGCCCTAGCAAGTCTGCAAAGGTACCGTTCTTCTACGAAGACCCTGCCAACTAGGAAGACCGGGAGTACCTCCCCTCTGAAGTCGAAGCTGACTTTGACAACGGTGATTACTATGAACTAAGGTCAGATGATGGTTATAGCTCAGATGATTCTATAGAAGAATGCAACTCCTGTTGCATAAAAGTATTATGGGAACACCTCCCACTAGATAAGCAACATGTCCTACCATCAACAATCTCTGATGAATGGTTATCCAAAAGACAGTCATACACAACACAAGAGCTCCAACATGCCTACTCCATAAAATACATCCAGAGCCAGAACGTGATCCAAAGTGACAGCATAACCTTGTCATAATGCAAGGCCTATACATCCAAGGTTGTGCCCATCTACCAAACACATCAACATATTCACTCACTTTCATGATAGATACTGGTTGTTCTAAGAATGTGGCACAAGCAAAGGTTATCCCCTCTCATTTCTGGTTAAAATTGCCACAACCACTATATAGTTATCGACTCACACACCAAGAGGCAAAGTGTGAATATTATGTCCCAAATGTCCTAGTCCACTTCAACAACTATGCATACCACACACATTATATCAGTATCCAAGACTCATAGATGACATCATCATCGGCCAAGCATTTCTTAGATCTCTCACAGAATACATAGCCAAGCCTAACAAGTGTATATCATTTCTTCATAAAGGATGCTTGAATGAGGTAAGCCTCATACTGTTTGGCTCTTGGTTATCCTTTAATCAAGAGCCACTAGATTCATAAAAATATGTCCATGACATTGTGGAATTCTACAAGATGAGAGACCAGAATAAAGTTGAGAAAAAGGAACTGTTCCGAAAGTCCAAAATTGTAGTTCAGGTTGTTTAAGAAGATACACACCCTGTTTGTGAAAATAATCAAGAGAGATTGCTGCAATCTCAACCCACAACAATTTTGGCACAAGAACATGAGGACATACGACATCAAGAAAGAACTAGGGAAATATGCTTATGAAAAGCCAAGTTCGTTTCTAGAAAAATATTTTCTTGACATGATTCAAGAAATAGCAAACTTATTAGAGATGAACCTGATAGAACTTGTCAAATCTCCTTATTCATGCCTGACATTCATGGTTAATAAGCATTCTAAACAGAAAAGGGGAAGGAAGCATATGGTCATTAACTATACGGCACTCAACAAGAAAACGGTCCCTTTCTATCACCTAATTCCACATAAAGACAAACTCCTAGAACAAATAACACAAAACCCCATCTACTCAAAATTTGACTGCAAAAGTGGTTTCTACCAGCTAAGGACCAACCCTGATCATGTTGAAAAGACAACCTTCTCAACAACCCAAGGTCACTACCAATGGTTAGTCACGCCTTTCAGCCTCAGGAACACCCCTAGCTATTTCCAAGAATGGATGGATTCAATTTTCAGGCATTTCTATGAGTTCATTGTTGTCTACGTTAATGACATCTTGGTCTTCAACAAATCAATAGAATAACATGTCAAGCACTTGCAAGTGTTCCATAATTTAGTCAAAGAAAATGGAATAGTTATGTCAGAATAAAAAATGGAGACCTTCGAGATAGAAATTGACTTTCTTGGGATGCAAATTAAGTCGGGGACAATAAAACCCCAACCACATGTGTTAAGTTTTGTCAACTCTTATCCTGACTAGATCACTGACAGGATGCAGCTGTAGAAATTCATAGGCAATTTGAATTACATAGCCCCATTTCTCCAACATCTGGGAAGATATAGACATCTCCTAACAGACAGGCTGAAAAAGAAAGCACCAGAATAGACTGACAAGCACACTGTGGCAGTCCAAGAGATAAAGAAGATGTGCTAGCATTTTCCAGAACTTACTAGTCCCAAGACAGGACAATTGGTGGTCCATACAGATGCCTCAGACTCTTACTGGGGCGGGATATTATTGGAAGTCCAACCTGATATCTCAAAATCCATAGTTCGTTATGCCAATGACACATTCATAGATTTAAAACGGAACTACCACAACACTGAAAAAGAAATCCTAACAGTCCTAAAAGCACTAAAAACATTTAAAGCCTACCTTTATCTAGTAAAGTTTGTAGTTCACTATGCACTACAAAGAATCTTACAGGTTTCATCACACGACCAGAGATTTGACCACTTAGCAGCCAGAGGTAGGTTCCATATCCACTGGAAACAAAAATTGTTAGAATTCACAATTCGATGTTGAATATGTACATCGGATTCTACATTCCCACATATAGGATCTCCATCTACCATGAGTATATGATATCTGTTCCACCATGTTTTCTATCGGATCGCAGGTCTATAGAAAATCAAATTTCTTTATAGACACCTAAAAGGTGGCTATAGAGACTATCTACAGGAAAGCCTCTAAAAATGGTGCCTGTAGAGGTCCTGAACAGTAACTGCAATCATCAGATTATGTGGTCTAATATTTGGAAACAACTCAGATGAGTACGTGTATGCTTAGAATAGTAACTACTAGGCTATCAGACATTGGCTAGATGGCTACCCTCAAAAGATCCAAACTGGATCAACACTACAAATGAACTGGTAAAAGATATCAGGCCACATGGAAAACCCTTGGTACTACAGTGGATTGCATCCCCAAGATCTAGATAAATAATTGGGCAGTTCGACCCAAAACATTTTCTTGTAGATCCCCCACAGATACATTGAAAATGACACATTATATGGCAGGAATGTGGCAGAAATACACTACGAGAATCTAACAGGTCTAGATGACAGATCATTACCTATTTTGGAACAGTCGACTATTATCAACGATCCAGAAGAAATTGACAGTGATTATGAGCCAGACGCACATTATGGCCGTGATCACGACTGGGATCCACCCTATCCCTTATCGTTGACACCACCAATAAGTTAGTAAACTCATCATTACATTCATTGTAGGGCAAGTCATAGACTGAATAGACCTACGGGCCATGTAAGGGTAAGGAAAACTATTGAGCCTTGATCCCGATAGCATGACTAGAGGATAACGGGCCCTAATGAATGCATGACTCATAATGTTGTAGACATCTTTGTACTTTGTATGATGCAGACACCCCTAGCACAAAAAAGCCAAGAAGGACACGTATTTTCTTACTTTGAGTGTGTGTGTGTAATTTCTTGCTTGTCTTTTATATGACATAGACACCCCTGGCCCACAAAGCCAGTAAGGACCCATCTTTTCTTAATTGGAGTGTGTGTGAGTGATTTCACTTTATGTCTTGTAATAAAACAGGTGATGTAGACACCCTTGGTTAAAAACCAAGAAGGACCCATCACACTGTACTTACAGAACATGACGTAGGCACCCCTGGCTAAAAGCAAGGAAGGACCCGTTAGAATTTTGCTTTATGTCGTGTCAAAGTCCACTTTATGTCAGGATCCACACCTAGATTTGTCACTAGTCTT